>JAEMWC010000104.1:1345000-1347500 GCA_016490735.1 Pachyseris speciosa | reverse complement strand
TGTGCCCATGACTCTGATGAGTTTTACTTTGCTCTCAAACAGTAGTCCTGTCTTGCAACAAAGGGGCTCTCAGCTACTGAAGACAACATTTTGGCGCACTTTCTCGGCATCGTTATTCGGTTAACCACAGGGTTACATCAGCATAGTTGTGGTAACAAGTTTAAAAAAGACCGGATACAAGGAACACTTCTTTTGTCTCACTCGTGAATGCCGGATTGGAAGCACAGTTGTTAATTATAAAGTCACCCAAATCTTCTCTGTATGTGAAAAAAAAAAAAAAAAAAAAAAAAAAAAAAAAACGATGAGATTCTAAAGTGCTTTTAAGAATGAGGTTTACTTTAAAGTCCTCAATATGCATATATGTTTGAAACCTCCATTCATTCAGTGAGTCTAGTGAGTACGTGACACATTCAATACCTGCCTTATCTCAATCTCAGGGCTGTCAATCTGGTAAACGCAGCATGCACTTCATTTCTCTTGAGACCTCTATCGTGGATAAACTTCTTTTGTTGAAGGCAGTCAGTTGAAAAGAAAAACAACTTGTGAAAATGTAAAGATATCATTGCCAAGGTCGATTCAAAATCTATAAATATAAAATCCTGCCGGAGGTTCTATAATCCTGGGTACCACCAACTTCTGCTGAAGAAGTTGCCAACCGAAAGCCGAGCGACAACGGTGGTTGGATTATGAACTTTTGAGGATAACGCTTCTCTTGTTTGGGTAAGACCATAAGGGCCATTTTGTGCTACTTGCTAGCATAGATGTATGAAATTGCCGAGGTTAAAGCAAAGATTAATACCAAGCTATCGTAAAATCGTCGAATCTTTTGGGAAAGGCAGTGGCTATGTGCCCGACTGCTGGGAAGAGTCTAGCGCGTCGCGTGACGACTGACACAGAACTGCTGAGACTAGAAAGGGTCTCAAATCAGGCCAAATGCCTTTCAGTCAGAAAGTTCTATAGAATTTTTACGAAATGCCTCATTCCAGCCGCCTGTAAGTATTATATCTTCGTTTAGCTTTGCCAAGCGATAAAGAAAAGGAATGTAGCTTCGCAGCTGCCGTTATTGCGAGCTTGGGCATACTATAAGAAAGTATAATTCAGCATGTTGTCGACACTAGCAAAAATGTTGTGGTTTGACTCACGCCCACGGTTTCACAAATAACTAATCGCCTGAGAGTCTGAAAATTTTGTTTAAATCCATCGCAATGTCTCGTGTAAATCCCTGAACGTATTCTATGTTTTCTTAGAATATTTTATACAGCTCTGCTGATAGCCGATAATTTTCTGGCGAGTTGACCTACTCACGGGCAGGGTTTCACACAGACTAAATGACCGGCAATCCAAACTTTTTACTGAAGTCTTTCAAACCTGCTGAAAATGTAATCAGATTAGACGGTATATATAGAAGTTTGTCAAGCTTTCCACTGGCGTTCACTTTTGATACATCCGTGATTTACAGCCTGGCTGACATTTTTCAGTGACAATTGTGTAACAAGAAGAAGTTTGACCAGAGAGTCAACTGAACCAAAGCGAAGCGAAGCGCCATTCTTTTTCTTATTTGCTAAGAAATTTACTTGAAGATTTGAGTTCCATCTCATAGTTGCTTAAGGATTAGGCTAGGCAATGAATTTCGGAAACCAACTTTTAAAGTGACGTTTTTTTACTGACTGGATTTGGCGAAACAGTTCAAGCAATTCAGACCCTAGATTTATATTTCTCTCGTTTTTGAATACAGCATTTTGAGGATTCCTTAAAACAAGGGTCCGAATTTTGGACTCCTGGATTTGGAAGTGTTGTTTTTCAAGAAACAGATCTTTTGAGATTCACTAAAGCAAGACTCCTCGATTTATAAGTATGATGTTTGCAATGTTGTGTGGATTAAGGTGAAGCAAGCGTCCGAAATTCGGATCCCTCAGTGGATTTATAGGGTATGGCGTTGTCCAATTTTATATTTGTGTGGCTTAAGTTGAAGCAAGGGAAATTCGGACCCCTGGATTCCAATGTTTGTGTCTGTAGTTTCTCGGAAAGTAGCATATAGTTTAGTTTGCCTGGCTGGTTAATTTATGAAGACAATAAAAATTTATCCGATAAATTTCTTGATGTCTGTGTTTTGCGCTGCGCAAGAATCGACAGAATATTGACATGCATTAATTTACGATCTTCGCCAAAATGAATAAAAATGAATTTTTGTGTGGAAAAATCGACAAATTGGAAAAGAAAAAGTTTGGAAAGCGTTTATAGTCTCTCAGTTGTCATAAGTGCAAAACACGTATATCGGCAATTTAGCAAGATCATTTTTGTTCGAGGATGGTTTCGGAAATTTCTGAAACCACCCTTCAACAGAAGGGTGGTTCAATACGAATTGCCAGTGGTTTCGGAAATTTCCGAAACCACTTGTGGCAAACACGGCTATATAAGTTATTTGTATAAAGAAAAAGAAAATGATATGCCAGTTAGTTTCGGGCCCGATGGTTTCAGAAAATTCTGAAACCATTCTCGA
>JAEMWC010000104.1:1310000-1340000 GCA_016490735.1 Pachyseris speciosa | reverse complement strand
AAGCTAGTCTTGCTTAATTTCTCCACCTTCTCCTTCTTCCAGCATAACACTCGCATCGTACTTTGTTCGCTTGTAGTGTTTTTTTTTTTATCCGCTTTGAATTCCGTTACGCTTTCATCTGAAAGTAGTTAGGACTCACGAATGTCTGTATTTTTTTGCAAACGTTTGCTATCGAAAACTCTTCGTTTTCCCTGCTGCTGCTCAATTGTTTTGGACAAAAATTAAACTGGCCCAAATAAAGCCATGCGAAGTTGCTCGGTGAGAGTGTGCAACTCCGATTCTAGGCTTGGCCTGACAAAATATATATATATATGGCCTTCAGCTTTTCTTTTTATAATCGCTACATGCCAGACTGGAATGGTGTTCCATCGAACATCATGCATGCACCTTCTTTAAGCAGTTTTAAGTCCTATCTATTACATTATTTGTGTCAATTTTAAATCAGATGTAGCTTGTGAGTGACAAGTATGTAATTTAATTAGGTTAGCTTTGGATTGTATTTCAATTTTACTTCTTTATTTTTAGTGTCAATCTCAAAGCAGGGGTGACTTATAAGAGACAATTATTTGATGTAATTTGATTAGGTTAGCTTTGGGCCACGTTTAAATTTCACCTCTTAGTTTTTAGAATGTATAATACAGTAATAGCCCACATATAAGAACCTAAATTTTCCAATTTAGCCTAAATAGGTTCTTATATAAATGGTACTTAAAGCAAATTTAGGCTACCAAGGATCTTAAAAGAGGTTCTTATATTTTCATATGAATTTTATCTGAATATACTATATATATGATAAATATCATCTCATAATACAGTATAAATCATTTATTTGTACCATAGAGAAATGCCTATAGGCAGTTCACTGCAGGTACAGTATATGTCCTTAACAAAACATAACATAGCAACTCATTCAGCAGTTTCTACCTTTACACTTTTACAGCAACCCCACTGATAAGAACCTAACTTAAAATTTAAGCCTTAATAGCTTCTTATGTGGAGGGGGCTTAAAATGAAAATTTTAGCCTATCAGGTTCTTATACGTGGGCTATTACTGTATTAGATAATATTCTTTGTATGGGAATTTACTTTCTCCCAATTATTCTCCAGTCATGCACTTTTTTTGTATCAACTTAGATGTATTCACATGACAAAATATTATTAAACTTAAAACTTAAAATTAAACTTAAAGTAAGCTCTTTCTCATCAATGTACACATCCTTTGGACTTCCTTCTCCTGCATGCAGTCTTTCAATTAATTTTATTCATAACTCGTCACACCAATATTGTGGTATGTTTGTATGACATTTTGCACTATAGTTTAATGGGATTTTTGATGTTTGTTGAAGTATGTTGTGCAATTTCAAATGTACATGGAGAAATGTGAGACTAGTCCTTACCTTTCTTGCAAAATAGAAAATCAAGTTAAGATGGCTAACACGGATTTCCAGCACTTTTGCTTTGGTAAATCATTACCTTAAATCCTCATACTACATTGTTAATTACCTTGATAGTGATATCAACCAAATGCCCAATATTTTATTATCAAGCTTGCTTAGTCTTGCACTTGGCTGGCCAGAAGAGCAGCTGGATTTCTTTTTGAAAACACTGTAGGTGCATTGATTGATGAGCTTAATGTCAGCAAGCAGTTTTTTGCGATAGCAAGGTCAAGAAGTAACTGATCAAAAGAAATATCTTGGTCTTAATGCATATCATCTAAATATTTTTATTGATTTCCATGTATCTTTTCTTTTCTCACCAGGCTTCTCCACCAATTTCTAGTGCCTCTAAACAACAACTAAGTAGCCTACAGTTGAACGGGGAAACAGACCTGTCCTTAGGCATTGCTCTAAGATGTTAAGAAATGTTTTGTTTTAAAAATTTATAGATGCAAACTAGCGTTGCAGGTTCTTTTTTTACACAAAGTATTAAAGATTATTTAAAATTAAAAAAACCAACCTCAATATTTTTATTTTGCTTTATAACATCTCCAAACTCAATTTGCAAAGGTATTTTTATTACCTTACTCAATAGAACGCTTGTTTTTAGGAGGGGTGGGGGTCCAAATCCGTAAAACGGGGTTAATATCTGCTAGCAGTTCTGGACTAGGAGCTCCAAATCTGATCCACAAGCAGATCTGGACTGGAGGGCGCAAATCTGTGGGGGGAGGGGGGGCCCAAATCCACTGTGCCACTGGCTCAGATCACCTTTCCATACTACTTTTTACAGTATTAGGTCTGTAGCTTGAGTGAGGTCAGATGGGTAATATGACAAGCAGACTACATGTAAGATAAGAGTATAAATTAATATATAAATATATATATATATATATATATATATATATATATATATATATATATATATATATATATATAGCTGACCTTTTCAAAACCGGGCTAGACTCCAGAACTTGAGTTTTTGTAAAATGGCCAGGAAAATGCCTGGACTTTGCTTTCAGATAGATTCAATTCTTACCAGCTCATGCCTTTGTTGCAGGCTTGCCAGCCCGGTGTGCCTGTTGGTCAAAATTCCCAACACTCAGGCATACATGCAGCTGAAGTCCTGCAGGCAATAAAGTCAGAAAATTAATTAATAATAGAAAAACCAACATCACAAGGCCAAAGTTTGAGCTGGCCTATCCCCCCTGCTTTAAGAGCTGGCCAGCTCAAATGAAGATCGTCTTGTAGCCCTGTCCCTCTTGAGTGGCCTGCTAGCCGCCTTGACGGAACCCCCCCTCAAAGTTCATCGGCCGGACTACCCAAGAACTTTCTGCCCGGAGGCAGCAAGATCCACCGGAATCGGCGGTCAAAATCACAAATGACTGACCCTGTTTTGAAAAATCCAGCTAGATGTCTCAATCAAATCGACCGCTTTGCAGTTTCATTGGGCTAGGGGAGCTCACTGTCATCAGCTGAGCTCACCGGCACTAAAATTGCCCCAGTTGGCCCCTCATTCCCTGGAGCTATATAGCTGACCTTTTCACAACCGGGCTAGACTCCAGAACTTGAGTTTTTGTAAAATGGCCAGGAAAATGCCTGGACTTTGCTTTCAGATAGATTCAATTCTTACCAGCTCATGCCTTTGTTGCAGGCTTGCCAGCCCGGTGTGCCTGTTGGTCAAAATTCCCAACACTCAGGCATACATGCAGCTGCAGTCCTGCAGGCAATAAAGTCAGAAAATTAATTAATAATAGAAAAACCAACATCACAAGGCCAAAGTTTGAGCTGGCCTATCCCCCTGCTTTAAGAGCTGGCCAGCTCAAATGCAGATGGTCTTGTAGCCCTGTCCCTCTTGAGTGGCCTGCATCCCGCCTTGACGGAACCCCCGCCCCTCAAAGTTTATCGGCCGGATTGCCCAGGAACTTGCTGTCCGGAGGCAGCAACTTCCACCGGAATCGGCGGTCAATATCACAAATGACTGACCCTGTTTTGAAAAATCAAGCTTGATGTCTCAATCAAATCGACTGCTTTGCAGTTTCAATGGGATATGGGAGCTCACTGTCATCAGCTGAGCTCACCGGCACTAAAATTGCCCCAGTTGGCCCCTCATTCCCTGGAGCTATATAGCTGACCTTTTCACAACCGGGCTAGACTCCAGAACTTGAGTTTTTGTAAAATGGCCAGGAAAATGCCTGGACTTTGCTTTCAGATAGATTAAATTCTTACCAGCTCATGCCTTATTTGCAGGCTTGCCATCCTGGTGTGCCTGTTGGTCAAAATTCCCAACACTCAGGCATACATGCAGCTGAAGTCCTGCAGGCAATAAAGTCAGAAAATTAATTAATAATAGAAAAACCAACATTGCAAGGCCAAAGTTTGAGCTGGCCTATCCCCCCTGCTTTAAGAGCTGGCCAGCTCAAATGCAGATGGTCTTGTAGCCCTGTTCCTCTTGAGTGGCCTGCAACCCGCCTTGACGGAACCCCCCCCCCCCCCCCTCAAAGTTCATCGGCCGGATTACCCCGGAACTTATTGCCCGAAGGCAGCAAGTTCCACCGGAATCGGCGGTCAAAATCAAAAATGACTGATCCTGTTTTGAAAAATCCAGCTAGATGTCTCAATCAAATCGACCGCTTTGCAGTTTCAATGGGCTAGGGGAGCTCACTGTCATCAGCTGAGCTCACTGGCACTAAAATTGCCCCAGTAGGCCCCTCATTCCCTGGAGGTATATAGCTGACCTTCTCACAACCGGGCTAGACTCCAGAACTTGAGTTTTTGTAAAATGGCCAGGAAAATGCCTGGACTTTGCTTTCAGAGTGATTTAATTCTTACCAGCTAATGCCTTTGTTGCAGGCTTGCCAGCCCGGTGTGCCTGTTGGTCAAAATTCCCAACACTCAGGCATACATGCAGCTGCAGTCATGCAGGCAATAAAGTCAGAAAATTAATTAATAATAGAAAAACCAACATCACAAGGCCAAAGTTTGAGCTGGCCTATCCCCCCTGCTTTATAAGGTGGCGAGCTCAAATGCAGATGGTCTTGTAGCCCTGTCCCTCTTGAGTGGCCTGCAACCCGCCACGACGGCACCCCCCCCCCCCCCCCCCCCTCAAAGTTTATCGGCCGGATTACCCCGGAACTTGTTGCCCGGAGGCAGCAAGTTCCACTGGAATCGGCGGTCAAAATCACAAATGACTGACCCTGTTTTGAAAAATCCAGCTAGATGTCTCAATTAAATCGACCGCTTTGCAGTTGCAATGGGCTAGGGGAGCTCACTGTCAACAGTTGAGCTCAACGGCACTAAAATTGCCCCAGTTGTTCCCTCATTCCCTGGAGCTATATAGCTGACCTTTTCACAACCGGGCTAGACTCCAGAACTTGAGTTTTTGTAAAATGGCCAGGAAAATGCCTGGACTTTGCTTTCAGATAGATTAAATTCTTACCAGCTCATGCCTTATTTGCAGGCTTGCCATCCTGGTGTGCCTGTTGGTCAAAATTCCCAACACTCAGGCATACATGCAGCTGAAGTCCTGCAGGCAATAAAGTCAGAAAATTAATTAATAATAGAAAAACCAACATTGCAAGGCCAAAGTTTGAGCTGGCCTATCCCCCCTGCTTTAAGAGCTGGCCAGCTCAAATGCAAATGGTCTTGTAGCCCTGTTCCTCTTGAGTGGCCTGCAACCCGCCTTGACGGAACCCCCCCCCCCCTCAAAGTTCATCGGCCGGATTACCCCGGAACTTATTGCCCGAAGGCAGCAAGTTCCACCGGAATCGGCGGTCAAAATCAAAAATGACTGATCCTGTTTTGAAAAATCCAGCTAGATGTCTCAATCAAATCGACCGCTTTGCAGTTTCAATGGGCTAGGGGAGCTCACTGTCATCAGCTGAGCTCACTGGCACTAAAATTGCCCCAGTAGGCCCCTCATTCCCTGGAGGTATATAGCTGACCTTCTCACAACCGGGCTAGACTCCAGAACTTGAGTTTTTGTAAAATGGCCAGGAAAATGCCTGGACTTTGCTTTCAGAGTGATTTAATTCTTACCAGCTAATGCCTTTGTTGCAGGCTTGCCAGCCCGGTGTGCCTGTTGGTCAAAATTCCCAACACTCAGGCATACATGCAGCTGCAGTCATGCAGGCAATAAAGTCAGAAAATTAATTAATAATAGAAAAACCAACATCACAAGGCCAAAGTTTGAGCTGGCCTATCCCCCCTGCTTTATAAGGTGGCGAGCTCAAATGCAGATGGTCTTGTAGCCCTGTCCCTCTTGAGTGGCCTGCAACCCGCCACGACGGCACCCCCCCCCCCCCCCCTCAAAGTTTATCGGCCGGATTACCCCGGAACTTGTTGCCCGGAGGCAGCAAGTTCCACTGGAATCGGCGGTCAAAATCACAAATGACTGACCCTGTTTTGAAAAATCCAGCTAGATGTCTCAATTAAATCGACCGCTTTGCAGTTGCAATGGGCTAGGGGAGCTCACTGTCAACAGTTGAGCTCAACGGCACTAAAATTGCCCCAGTTGTTCCCTCATTCCCTGGAGGTATATAGCTGACCTTTTCACAACCGGGCTAGACTCCAGAACTTGAGTTTTTGTAAAATGGCCAGGAAAATGCCTGGACTTTGCTTTCAGATAGATTCAATTCTTACCAGCTCATGCCTTTGTTGCAGGCTTGCCAGCCCGGTGTGCCTATTGGTAAAAATTCCCAACACTCAGGCATACATGCAGCTGAAGTCCTGCAGGCAATAAAGTCAGAAAATTAATTAATAATAGGAAAACCAACATCCCAAGGCCAAAGTTTGAGCTTGCCTATCCCCCTGCTTTAAGACCTGGCCAGCTCAAATGCAGATCGTCTTGTAGCCCTGTCCCTCTTGAGTGGCCTGCTAGCCGCCTTGACGGAACCCCCCCTCAAAGTTCATCGGCCGGACTACCCAAGAACTTTCTGCCCGGAGGCAGCAAGTTCCACCGGAATCGGCGGTCAAAATCACAAATGACTGACCCTGTTTTGAAAAATCCAGCTAGATGTCTCAATCAAATCGACCGCTTTGCAGTTTCAATGGGCTAGGGGAGCTCACTGTCATCAGCTGAGCTCACCGGCACTAAAATTGCCCCAGTTGGCCCCTCATTCCCTGGAGCTATATAGCTGACCTTTTCAAAACCGGGCTAGACTCCAGAACTTGAGTTTTTGTAAAATGGCCAGGAAAATGCCTGGACTTTGCTTTCAGATAGATTCAATTCTTACCAGCTCATGCCTTTGTTGCAGGCTTGCCAGCCCGGTGTGCCTGTTGGTCAAAATTCCCAACACTCAGGCATACATGCAGCTGCAGTCATGCAGGCAATAAAGTCAGAAAATTAATTAATAATAGAAAAACCAACATCACAAGGCCAAGGTTTGAGCTGGCCTATCCCCCCTGCTTTAAGAGCTGGCCAGCTCAAATGAAGATCGTCTTGTAGCCCTGTCCCTCTTGAGTGGCCTGCTAGACGCCTTGACGGAACCCCCCCTCAAAGTTCATCGGCCGGACTACCCAAGAAGTTTCTGCCCGGAGGCAGCAAGTTCCACCGGAATCGGCGGTCAAAATCACAAATGACTGACCCTGTTTTGCAAAATCCAGCTAGATGTCTCAATCAAATCGACCGCTTTGCAGTTTCAATGGGCTAGGGGAGCTCACTGTCATCAGCTGAGCTCACCGGCACTAAAATTGCCCCAGTTGGCCCCTCATTCCCTGGAGCTATATAGCTGACCTTTTCAAAACCGGGCTAGACTCCAGCACTTGAGTTTTTGTAAAATGGCCAGGAAAATGCCTGGACTTTGCTTTCAGATAGATTCAATTCTTAACAGCTCATGCCTTTGTTGCAGGCTTGCCAGCCCGGTGTGCCTGTTGGGCAAAATTCCCAACACTCAGGCATACATGCAGCTGAAGTCCTGCAGGCAATAAAGTCAGAAAATTAATTAATAATAGAAAAACCAACATCACAAGGCCAAAGTTTGAGCTGGCCTATCCCCCCTGCTTTAAGAGCTGGCCACCTCAAATGCAGATGGTCTTGTAGCCCTGTCCCTCTTGAGTGGCCTGCAACCCGCCTTGACGGAAACCCCCCCCCCCCCCTCAAAGTTCATCGGCCGGATAACCCCGGAACTTGCTGCCCGAAGGCAGCAAGTTCCATCGTAATCGGCGGTGAATATCACAAATGACTGACCCTGTTTTGAAAAATCCAGCTAGATGTCTCAATCAAATCGACTGCTTTGCAGTTTCAATGGGCTAGGGGAGCTCACTGTCATCAGCTGAGCTCACCGGCACTAAAATTGCCCCAGTTGGCCCCTCATTCCCTGGAGCTATATAGCTGACCTTTTCAAAACCGGGCTAGACTCCAGAACTTGAGTTTTTGTAAAATGGTCAGGAAAATGCCTGGACTTTGCTTTCAGATAGATTCAATTCTTACCAGCTCATGCCTTTGTTGTAGGCTTGCCAGCCCGGTGTGCCTGTTGGTCATAATTCCCAACACTCAGGCATTCATGCAGCTGCAGTCCTGCAGGCAATAAAGTCAGAAAATTAATTAATAATAGAAAAACCAACATCACAAGGCCAAAGTTTGAGCTGGCCTATCCCTCCTGCTTTAAGAGCTGGCCAGCTCAAATGCAGATGGTCTTGTAGCCCTGTCCCTCTTGAGTGGCCTGCAACCCGCCTTGACGGAACCCACCCCTCAAAGTTTATCGGCCGGATTACCCTGGAAGTTGCTGCCCGGAGGCAGCACGTTCCACCGGAATCGGCGGTCAATATCACAAATGACTGACCCTTTTTTGAAAAATCCAGCTAGATGTCTCAATCAAATCGACTGCTTTGCAGTTTCAATGGGCTAGGTGAGCTCACTGTCATCAGCTGAGCTCACCGGCACTAAAATTGCCCCAATTGGCCCCTCATTCCCTAGAGCTATATAGCTGACCTTTTCAAAACCGGGCTAGACTCCAGAACTTGAGTTTTTGTAAAATGGCCAGGAAAATGCCTGGAATTTGCTTTCAGATAGATTGAATTCTTACTAGCTCATGCCTTTGTTGCAGGCTTGCCAGCCCGGTGTGCCTGTTGGTCAAAATTCCCAACACTCAGGCATACATGCAGCTGCAGTCATGCAGGCAATAAAGTCAGAAAATTAATTAATAATAGAAACCAACATCACAAGGCCAAAGTTTGAGCTGGCCTATCCCCCCTGCTTTAAGAGCAAGTTTTAGCTGGCCTATCCCCCCTGCTTTAAGAGCTGGCCATCTCAAATGCAGATGGTCTTGTAGCCCTGTCCCTTATGAGTGGCCTGCTAGCCGCCTTGACGGAACCCCCCTCAAAGTTCATCGGCCGGATTACCCCGGATTTTGCTGCCCGGAGGCAGCAAGTTCAACCGGAATCGGCGGTCAAAATCACAAATGACTGACCCTGTTTTGAAAAATCCAGCTATATATATATATATATATATATATATATATATATATATATATATATATATATATATATATATATATAAGGCAAGGGTTGGAATAACAATTAATGATAGAATTATTAAGGTTTTTATGAAATATTCTAAGAGAACTTGAATTAGTTATACTTGTGGGCAAGGAGTTCTAAAGTCGAGGACTGGTTAATTTTAGAGAGCGTAAGCCATATTGAGTGGTATTAACTGATGCTACATAAAGGTTTTTATTACATGATTGCCTTGTTGAATAGGAATGAACAGAAGAAGTAAATTTGAAATATTCATTGAAACAGGGGGGTAACAATCTGCGTGACCATTGATAAACAAAAGGGAGTATCTGTGATTCAATAACATCATTAAGCTGTAGCAGGTTGAAGGATTTGAAAAGAAGCTCAAAATGGTATTTTGGTTCAGAGAAAGATATTATTCTGAATTTTTTTTTTTTTTTTGGATAATAATATTTGTGTTAGAAATGAGGGAAAGGTTAGACCCCAGACATGGATACCATAAGTGAGGAAGGGATAGATAAGAGAATAATAAAGCATGACAAGAATATGGCTGTCAACAAAATGTCTCACTATTGACAAGATACCTACTGTTTTTGATAGTTTCAAACAAAGCTCATTAATATGTCTTTTCCAAGTTAAGTTGGAGTCAAATGTTATGCCTAGGTACTTGGTAGGGTCAGTTTGTTTAATAGGTGCATCATCAATTTTAATTCTTAATGACTGATTAGGTTTAAGTTTACTAGAATGAAAAAGTATAAAATTAGTTCTAGGGATATTAAGTGCTAATCGATTACATTTCATCCATTCGGCAACAGATTTTAATTCATGATTTAGGGTTGCTTCGAGGTGACTAAGGTTTTTGCTAGAAAAATAAAGATTATGTCATCAGCAAATAGATGAAATGTTAGTTAGCTAGAAGTATTGGGCAAATCATTTACATATAATAAGAATAAAAGGGGTCCTAGAATAGATCCTTGTGGAAAACCGCAAGTGACTGGTAATGAAAGTGAATTATGACCATTAACATTTACAAATTGTTCTCTTTGGGATAAGTAAGATTTAAACCAATCATGCACAACACCTCTTATTCCATAGTGGTTAAGCTTAGTTAATAGGATTGCGTGATTAGCAGTATCAAATGCTTTTTTTAAATCTATAAATATACCACAGCCAAATTCATTATTATCAAAGGACTGGTGAATAGATTCATAAAATGTGGACTACGGACTGCGGACTGCGGACCCGGACTGCGAACTGGATATAATACGCGGACTGAGTATAAAATGCGGACTGAAGGCTGTGGACTAGGTACAAAACGCGGACTGAGTATAAAACACTGTGCAAATTTTTTTGCATGGTGTGGACAAAACGTGGCCTAGGCCATGGCCTACCCTATGGCCCACCCTATGGCCTACCGGTGGTCAAATTTTTTTTTAAACTCGGTTCAGCATTGCTGGAAACCTGCGTAAACACTGAACGTTCTCCATCAATCTGTCATACCTACGACTCTCTTCTGTTCTCTCGGTGGCGTTTCGCTCAAAATTTCCAAGCAGAATCGTGGTAGAACTGAATTGGATGTTATTAACACCGGGAGCGGCAAATAGGGAACGGGGAACCGGGAACGGGAGTCTGGGAACCAGTGTAATCCACAAAAAATTCAAAATCGCGGAAGAAGGAAACGAAAATGGTCTGGGAACCAGTTTTGGGCCCATGTCTGTGCATGTGCAAGGGTTGTGGAGGTCCTGGGCTCTAGCGTTGTGCAGTTTGTAAACTGTACAGAAAGGTGAACATTTTGCCGATTTTTAACGCCGTTTCCGCATATTAAAGGCCGACATTATTACCACAGGTAGATCTTTTCTTGGGTTATTTAATTGCCTCTCCTACCTTTGTAATTTTATCCTACTTTTTGCTAGAACCATCCGAAGCTCGTACCTGGCGTAATTGAAGTAGACCTGGGACTCAAAGTATGGCACAGTCAAACGCCATCGTAAAGATTTTGGCCATTATTTAAGAAATCTTTGGCTGATTTCAACAATACAGGGTTATGTTAACCTTCTTATCTCGACGTAATTTTCTACCTGTTCAATTTCCGTTCCCTTTTATGTTGTTAGCCCAGAACGTTTTCTTATTTATGGGAAACGCAGGAGTGTTGCTGCAGTGTTGTTGCCCAGCTCAAGTGTATCATCACTTTATTATCAACACTTTGATCATATTTAAGTGCTACACACATATTTTCGCCATCTTTTACTGCGTAAATTTTAATTCTGGCACCTTTATTTGCCCACAATGCTGGTAAAATTAACATATTGTAAGTTACAAAATTACTGAATTTTGCAACTTTGGAAAACCCAAGAAACCGCCAGGGTGTTTTGATTTGATCGGGTTGATGGTGTATTCTTCATACCAAAGGGCCTATTTTCCAACATCATTCACTAAAACACCTGTCATAGCCTTTTCAGGTTACAGCCCACGTGTTCAGCAATACCATACCAAACTGCCTACATCATAGGAGCTATGAAAGCCCTGTAATGCTACAAAAGGTGTCAGGTCAATACCCTGTCCCAATTACCAAGCAAAACATCTGCCAAAACTTTTCTAAAGTCTCAATAATTATACCAGTACTAAGGAAAACATTAAGTGTTCATGACATACATACATATATCAGTTTATTCAAGGCATTTAGAATAAAGTTGACTGTACAAAAAATGACAGTCAGATTTTTGTAAAAAACAAAATCTGTTTTCGTCTTAACCATTCCTTTTTTAGCCAAGACACTGGAGGACAGTGCGACCTCTATTAAGCGTCCACCCTCGGGACTTTGAAAAGTGGCCGCTTAATAGAGGTTGGCCGTTTAATAGAGGTACAATGTAAATTGGGTAGAAATGGCAGTCAACGTGATTTATTGGCTCTATATAGTAAAATGCTTGTTGAAAAGTGAAGATACATTCAAAACTTATTGTAACAAAACATCAAGTGCCCTGTGTTGGCGCATTTCCCGTCCGTGTAAAGTTGTACTGTACTTCTAGCACAGAGGGCATGCTACTTGAAGTACAATACAGGTGTTGCCTACGTGCAGAAAAATGCGCTAATCTATGTAACAAAACCAAGTTTCTTAGACCTTTTTTACACCAACCGTCTGTGTAAATTCTAATGTAGTTCAAAATCTTGATCGGTCGCTGCTGTTTGGCATTGTGGGGCGCGAAGTTGTAAAGAGAAGATCAACTGAAGGCAAGGTCCGCGTAACCATGAAACTGGAAAAGATTTGCTCGAGTATGCATTTTGTGGCTTGTGACATGTCATTACCGGAGATTAAATTGCAGGTCTTCTTGTTATCAGTGATCACCTATTCTTATTGCCGTCTTCTTCTCGCCATTTCGCTTGAAAAGATAATTTGCTGGCCGCTTAATAGAGGTAAAAAAGCAATAAATAATAACCTTGCATCAGCGAAAAGGTGGCCGCGGCCGCTTAATAGAGGTGGCCGTTGAATAGAGCTATCGCATACAGCATTTTAAGCGAGAAATGGCTCGGGACTTTAGAAAGTGGCCGTTTAATGGAGGGTGGTCGCGTAATAGGTGGCCGCTAAATAGAGGTGGCATTGTAGTTTCTATTTGAGTTTAGTGAGTAAGACAAAAACCAAGGTAATCACCCGTTTCAAAATCATGATCTTATCTGAATTCACAACAGCAATGCCAAAATGGCATCTGCATGCAAGAGAATCTTGAAGTAATTACTGGGTTCAGCTGTTGGGAGTTTTGTTAGCCAATTACATTGTCAGCAAACGGAAAGCAAAACTTAAGCAGACATAATAATTATTATTACTTCCAACTATAAGAAACAGTCAGGCAAAGTCGATGGAGGAGACAAATTAAAACCTGTCAAAATCACTTAAATTATCACTTCTGAGGCAAAAGGATGACAGTACACCACTGGTAAGGCAATTAAACTTTAATTTAGCATTGGTCAATACATATATTTAGCGGTTCATCACTAGAGCATGAAAGATATGGTAAATCCCATACATTTACTATAAAAAAACAAAGGGTTACATAAACAGCTTGTCTGGGTGCACTGTGGTTGACATACCGTAGAGTTTTTCATGATAGTACGTTGTGTCATTTAAAAATGACTTTGTAAAAAAAGGAAAATATTTTCCAAGAAAAGAAATGCTATTTTCACTAAAAGAAATTTTGTTTAACCTAGGGTAGCAAACCCTGAGGGGCTTCCAAACAAGACAAATGACTAAAAATAAAATATTATTTTCAAGTTCTGTCAATGCTTGGTTTTGCTGTTGTTTAAAAGTTTATCGATACAAGGTTAAATGTAACTTGTATTTCCTGTTGTTTTGGCTTATTATTTATTCAACCGTTGTTCAGTGGTAATTGTATCTTTGCATGCGGTAACTTGAATAAATATACCATTTGTTAATTTTCCTACGTTACTTGTCTTATCTCGATCTGTTACCTCCTCGCTGCTTTTCTGCTGATAATGATGTTGGGCTACAGGATCACTTTCGTGCGCGAAATCCGGCGTAAAATGACGATTTTAGGAAGGGAAAAAGCGAATCCCCCAAACGTATGGTGGCAACCGTTGCAGAACCGTTGCCGAACCGTTGCCTTCAAATTCTCACCCAAGAATACGAGTCATCTAATCACATTGCAAACGGCAAGTTGGCTTCATATTTTCTCTGTTTACCTGTTTTCGTCCGCCATTTTGAATTTCTTTGCGGATTACCGCTCTACACTGGTTCCCAGACTCCAGTTCCCCGTTCCCCGTTCCCCTTTCCTCATATTAGTAACATTTAACTGAATTCAGAATATTCTATTTTAACTTAAATGTTATCCAAAATTCCAACACAATCACGTCTCCTGAGGTAAGTAAATTTTTGGAAACTTCAACCAATCAGTGTTCGCTGTTCCCACGGTAATGCACGTTTTCCTGTCGCAATGAACTGATCATTAGCAAAATGGTGTATTTCCAAAATGTTCTTTGAAGAAAGAAAAAAATTGAGGAGAGAAAAAACCTCGGAGCTGAACTTACTTTCCATTTTTGTTTCAAAAGTATATACGAATAAACACCTGATGTACTCTGACCACCAGGCGTAACGCAGCGTATTAAACGCAAGTTGACAAAAATAAATTATAATACAAAGTTTACATTGTTGACGGTTCCAACGACGGAAAAACATGAAGCCTTCAGTATTAAACTAATTCCTTTCATATCGTTAAGGCTATGGGCAGGTGTATTACAGAAATTTGCGGGAGCTCCTTAATATAATAATTGCTCTTCCTTACGATAGCTGCCCGAAAGTTGTGTTTTTCGGCATTCTGGTTTTCCTGATTCCAATCTACCACGAGTCTGTTTAACACTGAAAACTTTGAGCGAAACGCCTCCAAGAGAATAGACTGCGTGCAGACGTCTCCTATTTCCTTTGTTTCATGCGGAAAAGGGACGCCTGCGAAACACCGTCGCTAATCGTGTTCCAGTATCCTGCTGTTTTCCCAGGATCTTGGGAAAGAACTGTGATTGGTAGCCAGATAGTGGTCTTTGTTCGAGCAAATTCTGATTGGTCTTTATCTAAAACAGATCTCATAATGTATGCAGCATTATGCCGCCCAAATTTAGCCGGGTTTTCCTTTTAAGACGGATCAAAACATACAATCAGTGTTATCTGTGTTTTTAAGCTATCGCAAAGTTGAGCGACAGAAATCTTGCGCAAGGCCACAGAGCATTTAATGTTTACGAAGAAATTCTTTCTGTTCAGTTCACTGTGCAGCATCTAACATAAGCTTATATTTCAGTGTAAACAGTGTCTCACGAAACGGGCGTATGGAAAAGCCGGAATCCGGAAAGAACAGGAATCCGGAATGCCGGAAAGCCAGAAAGCCAGAAAGCCAGAATACCGGAATACCGGATTACCGGAATACCGGAATGCCGGAATTCAGGAATGCCAGAAAGTGCCAGAAGCTGGATAGTGCTAGTCAGAAAAGGAAAATTAAGATGAGCAAAATAGAATAGAATTAACAGGAAAACAATTTTTCTTTTATAAGTTTGTTTTATAAAGATCACACCCAGCTCCCGAGATGTTTATTACTCAATTTGTTTTCCACGGCGGCGAATCAATTTACTGCGATTTTCATAATCATGCGGAATTTCATCTTCAAGCGCTAACCACCAAACCGCGTTTTGGCTTCGATCAATCAAATTGCGCGTGCAGTATTCTCAACATTTGCATATGCACGAGAACTTTCCGAACATTCCCACAGTGGCAGATGCTTGCGAAAAATTGGTCTTTCGGTTAAAAAACGGATTGTGTTTCCTTGTTCTCTTTTAGTGCTCAAATTTTGTGGGTAAAAGGTACAATTGTTGCTGATTGTTGTTCTGAAGTAAACTTTTACCGCCAACGCCTTTTGACGGGGAAATAACTTTCAAAATGTTGTAAGTTTATTCAAGGTTTAGTGCATTTACCGATATCACGAGTCGGAGTGGTTTTCTTCGCTTCAGTTCGGGACGAAACAAATCCATTTACATTGAAAAGTATTGAAGTTTTATATGGCGCGAAATACGACGTTTAGACTCCTATGTCCCGTATTCTTTATTCGCTAAAGCAAATGAAAATACAAAAATCGATGATGAAACACACCAAAATGGCCATCAGAAAAGCACCCAAGACAGATTCGGCGAATTGCCTAGGCTGATCATCTTCATTGTCGACTATTTGCTTTTCTTCTGAGTCGAAAAGTTCCGCGATGGATAGCTCCTCAAATAAACGGTCGGATTGATCATCCTGCAGACTTTAATATACGCCGTGGTTGAAACTGCTATTGGGCTACTCATATTTCGTCACCTCTCGTTAGTAGTCGGAAGCAGCCGGAAATTTGGTTGACGGAACCAAGATGACTGAACCAGGAATTCCTGATAAGAAAAGGAAATTATAAATGAATGTTATGGCTTGTTTTATTTTGCGGTATAGCGTCTTTGCCTCGCCTTTCCTATCAAATTAAATTGTTTCACCGCCATGGAAAAAAAATTGAGTAATAAAATTCACGGTAGCTGGAGTGCTGCAGGGAGTGCGACCTTAATCAAATAAAATTATAAATGAAAAACCGATTTCTTTTTAATTATACTCTATTTCACTGAAACTTAATTTTACTTACCTGATTAGCACTATCCTGTTTTCTGACACTTTCTTTCCAGGTTTTCCGGTATTCCGGCATTCCGGCATTCCGGCTTTCCGATATTCCGGCTTTCCAGCTTTCTGGCTTTCTGTTTTTCCGGATTCCTGCGTTTGCGGGTTCCTGCTTTTCCATAAGCCCCACGAAACTACAAAAGCGACATAGACTTCGCAACAACTTGGGAAAATCGACGAGGAGATTTTCGAAGATTACCGTCGCAAATCTTTTAAAGCAGGAGCATCTCCTTCTCCTGAGAAACGAATTATCTTAGACGAATCTGGTTCCTCTTCGCCGAACGATCATGGATCCCCGCTAACGCTATCTTCAACACTTCGTCAAGGTCTTCCCCACGCATTCTACACGCGTAATTCCAAATTCTCCTGTTAGGCCTGCAATCAATAAGTGAGTGGCTGAAGAGTCTGAAAATGAACATAAGACTGGTGCAAGTCAAGGTTCAGTGGCCGAGTAACAGGCTGACTGAATAGCTGGAAAGCTTGGGGAAAATGTTGTGTCGGGGTACATACGGCCAGACTTCCACAGCGGTGGATAATGTTTCATTATAATTTATGCGAAATTTAAAAACAAACAGCGGGATACTGGAACACGATTAGCGACGCTGTTTCGCAGACGTCTCTTTTCCGCGTGCAACAAAGGAAACTGATAGAAGACGTCTGCACGCGGGCTACCAAGAGAACAGAAGAGAGTCGTAGGTATATATGACAGATCGATGGAGAACGTTGTTTACACAGGCTGAACCGAGTTTTAAAAAAAATGCCCTAGGCCACGTTTTGTCCACACCCTCTATTTCACAGTGTTCTATACTCAGTCCGCGTTTTGTACTTAGCCCGCAGACACACTTCCGATAATTCTTGGAATCCAGATCAAACTGTCTCGGTGCTGCTTCGCAAACATACTATAAACATGGGTTGGTTTTGGTCTGCGGCGCAGGCTAGATACTTGGCAAACACTGCTTGCATCAACACTACCTGTTGCTCCACTTGATCAATTTCAATGAATCCAGATCAGTGCTGAGCTAAAGCGGGGACTATTGACGACTATTCGTGACAATCCGCACTATTCGTACTATTCGCTGTTCGCGGTTCGCTATTCGCTGTTCGCTATTCGAGACTATTCGCTATTCTCATTGCCAAAAAATGTCACGAAATCAGCCGTGCGGAATTTTCTTCCCGCTTTTGGTGCCCCGGGTGAATTGATCATTAGCCTACTACTCCCCGGGGATCTAATTACCTATTTAAGATTCGTTTCCTGGTATTTTTTCCCTCTTTTGCCAAGTTACGCGCTCGGCGTCGTGGTCCAGAATATTTTTCAAGTTATCTTTTACGTCGCCGAAGCTTTTGCTGCTCTTCTTCGTTCTTCTCGATGGCTGCACCTGTCCAGCCAGATCCGGCTGCTTTGACCGCTTTACAGAACCCTGATCCTGATCCGCAAGCACTCGCAAGACAGGCTGTCCAAAACCCTGATCCTCAAGTTGCCGCTCCACAAGCTGCTGGTCAAGTTCAAGAGGTACGGGCTTCGTTTCTATCTTATTTATTGTGCTAGTCTTAGCCGTTTTTCTTCTTGTCGCTCGTAGGCGTTTTTCGCTTGTTCCGTTTCGCTTCGTTCTACTTTATTAGTTTTGCCTCGTGCTTCGCTTCTCTTTTGCCCGTTTCAGTTCATTCGCTTTTTGTCGCACGCTGCTTTGTTACTCTTCGTGTTGGTTGTCGCCTTTTTTGTTTCGCGTTCTTTTTTGTTTTGACCGTGTTCGCCTTTATCTCTTTTTACCGGCCTATGGGTGGTTTTCCCTTTGGCTCGTTTATCTTCGTTTTTTAGGTTTCTTTGTCATAGTACTTTTACACCTCTGCACGTCTGGTTTTTTCGTTTCTTTTGTCAGTTTCGCCATCGTATCATTTGCCTTTGCGTTCAGTGCCCGTTTTGTTCAGTCTCTTGCGTTTTTCATTTCTGATCTCTGTTACTTTTCGTGGCGTTCGGTATATCTCGGTTCTGGTTGTTTGGCCCTTCGTGGGCCGCGCGTTGTCGGTTTTTTCGTGCTCGTGTCTAGTGTTTGTTGCTCTTAGTCAGGCGTTATTTAGTCCCTCGTTTTCCTAGTTGTTTTCAGTACTCGCGTGTCTAGTGTTGTCAGTCGGTTCCTTGTGGTTGGTTGCTTGTGTGCTTTCGGTTGCTTGTGTGGCAGGCGTCATTCGGTTCCCTGGGTGTCTAGTGTTTTTTCAGTTGCTCGGATGTCTAGTGTTTTCTGTTGCTCTTGTATCGGGCGTTTGCAGTTGCTCGTGTGTCGAGGGTTTTCGGCTGCTCGTGTGTCAAACCTTTTCAGTCTCTCGTGTGTCTAGCGTTTTCGGTTGCTCGTCTGTCTAGTTTTCTCAGTTGCTCGTGTGTCTAGCGTTTTCAGTTGCTAGTGTGTCAAGTATTTTCAGTTGCTCGTGTGTCTAGCGTTTCCAGTCGATCGTGTGTTCAGCGTCTTCAGTTCAGTTGCTCCTGTGTCGAGCGTTCTCAGTTGCTCGTGTGTCGAACGTTTTCCGTTGCTCGTGTGCCGAGCGTTTTCAGTTGCTCGTGTGTCGAGTGTTTTCGGTTGCTCGTGTGTCGAGCGTTCTTCAGTTGCTCGTGTGTCAAGCGTTTTTCCAGTTGCTCGTGTGTTGAGCGTTTTCAGTTGCTAGTGTGTCAAGTATTTTCAGTTGCTCGTGTGTCTAGCGTTTCCAGTCGATCGTGTGTTCAGCGTCTTTAGTTCAGTTGCTCCTGTGTCGAGCGTTCTCAGTTGCTCGTGTGTCGAGCGTTTTCAGTAGCTCGTGTGTCGAGCGTTTTCAGTTGCTCGTGCGTCGAGCGTTGTCAGTTGCTCGTGTGTCGAGCGTTTTCAGTTGCTCGTGTGTCGAGCGTTTTCAGTTGTTCTTGTGTCTAGCGTTTTCAGTTGCTCGTGTGTCGAGCGTTGTCAGTTGCTCGTGTGTCGGGCGTTTTCAGCTGCTCGTGTGTCGAGCGTTTTCGGTTGCTCGTGTGTCGAGCGTTCTTCAGTTGCTCGTGTGTCAAGCGTTTTTTCAGTTGCTCGTGTGTTGAGCGTTTTCAGTTGCTAGTGTGTCAAGTATTTTCAGTTGCTCGTGTGTCTAGCGTTTCCAGCCGATCGTGTGTTCAGCGTCTTCAGTTCAGTTGCTCGTGTGTCGAGGGTTCTCAGTTGCTCGTGTGTCGAGCGTTTTCAGTAGCTCGTGTGTCGAGCGTTTTCAGTTGCTCGTGCGTCGAGCGTTGTCAGTTGCTCGTGTGTCGAGCGTTTTCAGTTGCTCGTGTGTCGAGCGTTTTCAGTTGTTCGTGTGTCTAGCGTTTTCAGTTGCTCGTGTGTCGAGCGTTGTCAGTTGCTCGTGTGTCGGGCGTTTTCAGCTGCTCGTGTGTCGAGCGTTTTCAGTTGCTCGCGCAGTTCGTGTGCCGAGCGTTTTCGGTTGCTTGTGTATCGAGGGCTCTCAGTCGTATGTCGAGCGCTTTCAGTTTTTTCCTTTACGTTGCTCACGCGTCGTGCGTTTTCAGCTGCTCGTGTGTCGAGTGTTTTGAGCTGCTCGTGTGTCGAGCGTTTTCAGCTGCTCGTGTGTCGAGCGCTCCCAGTTAATCGTATTTCGAGCGTTTTCAGTTGGTATCTTTTCGTTTCTCGTGTGTCGAACGTTCTCAGTTGCTCGTGTGTCGAGCGTTTTCAGTTGCTCGTCTGTCGTGCGTTTTCGGTTGCTCGTGTGTCGAGCGCTCTAAGTTAATCGTATGTCTAGCATTTTCAGTTGGTATCTTTTCGTTTCTCGTGTGTCGAACGTTTTCAGTTGCTCGTGTGTCGAGCGTTTTCGGCTGCTCGTGTGTCGTAGGTTTTTGCTTCTCGTGTGTCTAGCGTTTTCTTTTGCTCGTGTGTAAAGTGTTTTCGGTCGCTCATGTGTCGAGCGTTTTCAGTTACCTCGTGTGTAGAGTGTTTTCGGTTGCTTGTGTGTCGGGCGTTTTGAGTTGCTCGTGTGTCGTGCGCCTTCTTTTTTCGTGTGTCGGGCGCTTTCGGTTGCCCGGGCGTCTTGTATTTTCAGTCGCTCGTGTGTCGAGCGTTTTTTCATTTGTTAACGTCGGGGTTAAATTTCTTCGTGTTGGGTGCTCGTTTCGCTCGTGTCTCAGGCGGGTTGGGTGTTCGTGAGTCGTTTGCTCGGTCCGTTCGTACTACATGTGCTTTGGTCACTTGTGTGTCGTATGTCCGGCTCGTTCGCGGGTCAGGCATCAAGTTTCTCGCATGTCGTTTCTTCGGTTTTTCGAGTGCGTCTTGGACTCTCTACCTTTTCTGTTTGCTTGTATATCGGGAGTTTTGTTTGTTTGTTGTACATCTTTAATTTTTATTTAATGAGCTATCATGCTTGCGTTACCCTGATCTTTTGTTTGCTTGGCTTGCTTCTAGCCCCTTTTCCGTTTTCGTCTCGCTTTAGTGCGCGTTGGTAGTTTACATCTTGCTGACTCTTATGTCTAGGACCCTACCGAGGGCGACGTTGCGGCCCTGAGAAGAGAGGTGGCTGCGCTTAAACAGATTCATGACGTTGGTACCGTCGACACGGCGCAGGCCCTTCTCCGCCACCATCTAGCCAGGCCCCCTGGCATCTTCAACCGCCACGCGGCATTCGCGGCCCGGAACACTTGGTGGACGTGGCGAGGGACAATGCCGACGAGAGGGCTCCCCGGTTTAGCGTGGTCCTTCGGCAAATACGCCCTTTGCTGACCAATCCAGCTTTTCAACAGCTCCTGTTAAAGCTCGTCGGGGACAAGGAGGAGGTGCTCGTAGCCAAAGAGATACAGAAGTTCCTCAAAAGTGCGCCCCGGGAGCAACATGCGTGGGGTCCTCCAGCCCGCCCGCGCCCTACCCACGGCGTCCCCCGGTTTGTTTTAACTGTGGCCGCAGGGGCCATGTTGCCTCTACCTCTTACGCCCCTGTTCGCCGTTTCTCGACTGGCCGAAAGCGCTTTTAATTTGCGCTGTTTAGAAGTGTTGCCTTTTGTTTATTCCCGGCTATTTAGTTTCGTCTTATTTCGCGCTGTTGTTAATTTTGCCTCTGTGTATTACCGGCTATTAAAGGTTGTCTTTTTTGCGCTGGTTTAGTTTTGTCTCTGTGATTACTAGCTCTGGCATTTTGAGTTTGTCTTATTTTGCACTGTTTTTAGTTTGGTTTCTGTGTATTGCCGGCTTCTAATGTTTGTCTCTGCTATTCTCTGGCTATTTAGTTTGTCTCATTTTGCGCCGCTGTGGTCTCGGTATATTTTTTCGTCCCAGTACGCCCCGACCCCATCCTCCTCCTTCCCGTGACCAGACGGGTAATCTTATTCATTCCCTATAACCTGTTTTAGGACGGGTTCCTGGTCCGGCTCGGCAGGCGGATTCTCTCCCTCCCTGTTTTGGGCTTCGCTTTCTCTCTCCCACGTTTTTAGCTTCGTTCTTTTCTTCCCCTTTTTAGGGCTGTACATCTGCTTCGTTTACTGCGGCTCTTATGGAGGCTCTAGCTCTGTACGGTGGTGTGATTGGGAGGGCAATCCTGTCAGCTGGGCCCGACCTTTGCCGTCTATTGAAATGGTTTCGCAGGGTTTAGTCTCCGCTTCACCGGCCCTGTTACGTTTCCTGGCTCCGGATAGTTTTGTGGCCGGTAACCTGCTTGCCCTTCTGGGAGGTCGTCTTGAAGGGTCACCGAAAGGCTTCGGAGATTCTGGGGTACATCACAGAAGGGGTTAGGGTGCAGGAGTTTTTTGTCCCGTTCCGTGGCTCCTTCAAGGGCCGTTCATACCATTCTGACTCATCCCTCGGATCAGTTTTCCTAACTCGCCTTCTTGTGCCCGTGTTCGTGACTTTGTTACGCGAACTATCCTCGAGAGAGTGTCCAATGGTTCTCTTCTGGTTTGGGGTGAGGTTGGCAAGGTGGGCCCACCTCATCTTGTGATGCCTATTACGGTTGAGCCTGGCAAGCCTCGGATGTGCCATGATGAGCGATTCCTTAATCTATGGATTCGTGACTGCCCTTTCAAACTGGACAGCATAACGGATTAGCGTCGCTACGTTGCTCCAGGTCATTACCAGACTACATTCAATGATAAGAGTGGTTATGACCATGTTCGTTTGCACCCGTCCAATTCCACCTTTTTTGGGCTGCAATGGAGAGGATGTTTTTTTTTTTTTTGTTTACGCTACCCTTCCTTTTGGCTGGAAAGCGAGCGCCTTCCTGTACCAGACGATTGGTTTGGCGGCTACTAACTATGTGCGTTCGTTTGGAGTACCGTGTGCGCTCTATATCGATGATCGACACGTGGGCCAGCTAAGATTGCCTCTTCGCCCTCTTCCCAGCTCTTTCTCGGCTTTTCAGTTGGCTGAGATGGCGGCATATATAGCGTGCTTCACGTCAATATCCTTGGGATATTTCATCGCGCTTAGTAAGAGTTCCTTGTTGCCAGCTACTGCCCTTACTTTCCTGGGCTATGTTTGCTACTCGGTTAGGCAGGCTTTCCTTTGGCCACCTGATAAGCGTGCCAAGTTTTCTGTTCTAAGGGAGTCCATTCTGGAGCATAAGACAGTTTCGCTCAAGAATCTTCAGAAGTTTGCTGGAAAAAACACATCCTTTGCCTTGTTGGTTCCTGCTGCCAAGTTGTACACCACTTCTTCCAGGCCATCTCCCGCGCCTCTTCCTCGGCCTCCGTGCAGCTTCGCGTTACGCCCGAACTTAGAAAGAACTTCTGCATTGGAGGTTTCTCGATTCTTGGAAGGGGTGCCTCCCTTGAAAGAGCGAGTGCCATATTCAGCTTCGCATGTATTCGGATGCTTCCCACTCCGGATGGGGCAGTTGCCTTCTCATCCCGGGTCAGTCCCCTTCGGAAGCCCGCGGCCTCTGGGATGTGGAGTCCCGCGCCCTACCTGTTGCAGTCAAGGAATCTTTGGCTCTTCTTCTCGCCCTGGAGAGCCTAGCGGGTAGGGTCCGTAATGCCAGGATCGATGCTTTTGTCGACAATAAGGTTTTTTTTGGCAAGTTGGGAGAACCAGTTGTCAAGGTCGCAGGCTATTTCCGATGTCCTTAAATCCCTTTTTGAGTTCTTCTATGCCCGTAATCTGCATCTTTTCTTGGTGTACGTCCCTTCTAAGGAGAACCCAGCTGATGGTCCTTCTCGGGTTGTGTCTGATCTTGACTGTGCCCTCAGCCCCGTCGCCTGGCAACGAGTCGACTCTGCTTTTGGTCCGCATACTCTGGACTTGATGGCGATTCCTTGCAACGTTAAATGTGATCGGTCTGGCCGTCCTCTTCGGTTTTTCTCGCCTTATCCATGTCCTCAAGCTGCTGGTACCAATGTTTTTGCGCAGAATATCCACCGGATGAGAACGCTTTTGTTTTCCCGCCTTTTGTGTTAATCGGTCCGCTGGTCAAGTTCCTGTCGTCCCAGGGCTGCTCTTTCTCTATTGCCGTACCTGACCTCCGCCCGCGCAAGTTCTGGTGGCCATTGGTTGAAAGATCCGCTTCATCTGCTTTCAAGTTCGGCTTAAAGCGAGATCCTAGCGTTTTGCTTTTCCCCGCCAGATCCGGTCCTTCAGTGTGGAGTCCTCGCCCCTTGCAGTGGTATATTTGGGTCTTCAGGATCCCCGACGCGTAAGTGCTGTCGCCGTTTTCATTAACTTTTTCATTTTGCCTTTTTTGTACTTGTTATCCGAATGAATGTTGTGCTTTGGATTTTTCTTTTCCAATTAATCTAACATTAAAACCTTTCTGTTTGCGGTTCTGTTGTGTGCCCCTACTCATGCTTAGTTTTCGCGTTTCCCTTACAGCTCCTCCCGGAGGTTCCTAGGGTGTGGAAACCCGCTGCCCAGTGCCCCGAGTGTGCCTATCCCAACGACGACTGTTTCATTTTTTGCCAGTCCTGTGGTTACAAGAGAAGGCCAGTTGACCCTACAGAGACTCCCGCTCGCATTGATCTTAATTTGCCAGACATTGATTCCCGTTTGTCTACCCTCCGGGAGGGCCAGTCTTTAAAGCCCTATCAGAAGCATAAATCTAAACTTCAGCGCGACCTGGAAAGTTTCCTCTTCTCCTTGCCCCGTCCTAAGTCTCTGGCGTCTGCCTCTCCTCAGGATATTTCCCGTTTTCTTGTGTGGAAGGACCGCTCGGGAAAGACTAAGGTGCACCGCACTTCTTGTAAATTTTTTGGCTCGCGGGGGTCTTCCCGGTGCGCATGCCCTACCACCCTGGCGACGGGTACGGTGGATAACATCATTGGGAAACTGCGGTTTCTATTCCTTGACTTGGGGCGTGGTGGCGAGTGGAACGATATTCTTGGCATTGGAAATCCCGCCTCGCATCCCAGCATTAAGCGTTACCTCACTGTACTACGAGAGGAATAGGCCCGTGCTAGAATTACCCCGAAGTAGGCCACGCCCTTCTTCTTTGACAAGCTTCTTCAACTTTGCACATTTCTCAGAAGCCACATCTTTGCTGACGACGTCTCTCTTTCGCAGCGTTACCTCTTTGCACGGGATCTGGCCTTCTTTTGTCTGCAGTTTTTCTCGGGTGATCGGGCTTCGGATCTTGGACGCGTG
Source organism: Pachyseris speciosa (assembly GCA_016490735.1). NCBI lineage: Eukaryota > Metazoa > Cnidaria > Anthozoa > Scleractinia > Pachyseridae > Pachyseris > Pachyseris speciosa. Next base: position 1,315,381 of record JAEMWC010000104.1, on the reverse strand, counting down.
TTCACCAAAGAGGTTTTAGCCCTGCCCGGCGAAGAGGGGCTATTCTTCAATCACTCCTTTGGCAAGACTCTTCGGGGGAAAGATACCAACTCCTTCATGGTTAAGAGGTGCCAGAACCCCATTATCTGCCCGGTGGCCAACCTTCGCCTCTACGTTTCCCTGTGTGATTTGATGTCGGTCGATGTTAGGGATGGCTTTCTATTCAGGTCCATGGGCAAGAGAGGCGCAGTGTCGAACAAGCCTTTTGTCGGGTCGGCTGCCGCAGGCTGTTTGACTCCCCACCTTAAATCTCTTGGCTTTTACGACGGAGAGACTGTCCACAGCTTTCGCAGCGGCTGTTCTATTACCATGTCCTTGGTAGGGGTGCCCATGGAAAACGTAGCTCGGCACGTGGGGTGGAGATCCCTGGATACGGCGGAGTATTATACGCAGACGGGCAAAGTTTTGAACATGTCTCATGCTGCCTCGACGTTGGCCGATAGCACGCATGCTGTTGAAGGCTCCCTTCCTGCGGCGGTTTCCGCCGCTGAGTTGTTTCGTTCTAAAAACGATCTTCAGAGTTTCCCTCTTCCATTTCCCTGAAGTATATATCTAGTGTTTCGCCTCCTTGCTTTTCTGTTAGCGTTTTTCTGAGTTTTGGAGAAGAACACTTATTAAAGTTTTTCGTTTTCCCCGGTTTGGTGATCCCTGTTTCTTCGTCCGTAAGTCGTTGGCTAAATTTTGCCTCCCATATCTTATTCCGCTATGGCGGTGAGTGTCTGTTTTGGCAGTGAGGATTGTTTACTATTCTCATTGCCAAAAAATGGCACGGAATCAGCCGTGCGGAATTTTCTTCCCGCTTTTGGTGCCCCGGGTGAATTGATCATTAGCCTACTACTCCCCGGGGGATCTAATTACCTATTTAAGATTCGTTTTCTGGTATTTTTTCCCTCTTTTGCCAAGTTACGCGCTCGGCGTCGTGGTCCAGAATATTTTTTTCCCTCCCTCCTCCCCTTCGGCGACATTCCGGTCCACTTTCCTCACTCTCTTGCGACCTTCTGCCTAGGCTAAATTTTGCCTCCCATATCTTATTCCGCTAAGGCGGTGAGTGTCTGTTTTGGCAAAGAGGATTGTTTACTATTCGCTATTCTGGTTTTCCAGACACCCATATTGTTTGCAGTCGGTTGTCACAACTGGAATACCGTAATGACGTACCGTACAACGTCAATGATTGGAAAGAACAAGGTCACTCCTCGTTGCTGGAAGCTTGTGCAGTAGGTCGCCCAGCGCATTTCACTAAAAAACCGTGAAAAAAAAAAACTGACGTACAACCAGCTTTATGATGGGTGTTGTTTACAGGGCAATGCAGGCTATGTAATTGTCATTGAAGTGGCCACGAGCGACTAAGCGACGAACAATGCAATCCAGAGCAAATGCCGAAAAAAATATTGTTTAAACGCAAAAAAAAAAAAAAAGAGGCTAATAGTTCATGCTACGTATCCCAGCAGCTGGCAGTAGGGGCGTAGCTGCCTGAACGCACGGACGCATGTGCGTATAGGCTTCGACAGATTTTTCTAGCATAATTTTTGGCATAATTCGTCATTTCGAGCGCAATTATCATGATTTTTTTTTCCGTAAAAAGCTTAATTTTCATTTTAGGCTTGTTTTGGTCTTTTGGAGCGCAAAATTGCGGACACGGGATTAGTTAGTATTTAAGCACTTTTTTCGTTATTGCTCGGAGAGCAGCAAAATCAGCTGGTATAAGTATGACAGGAAGTGAGTCAAGTGACCCAGGATTCCAAGCAAGCGTCATTACTGTGCGTTTCATTGACGACCAGCGGAGTTAACGGCTGATTAAAATTGAAATTTGTGAAAAGTATGTTTACGCAGAACGCTTAAATTGGCTCAGGTTCTCAACGAATGACTGCAATATTGCATTTGCATACAATTTAAAGAAACGACTAGCTAGCATAATTTCTGCGCTCTGTGCTAATTCTAGCATATTTTCAAAAATACTAGCATAATTTTTGGCGTAATTTCAGAAAAATGCAAGCTCCTCCAGTAGCATAATATGCTACTTTAAGGAGTGCAATCTGTCAAAGCCTACGTACGTACCTGAAAAAATCGTAAATAATAAACAATATCGTCAACACGAGATGAGCGGCGTCGCGAGGCGGGAAGGCAACATCGAATTCGCCACTTCCATATCTCCCATAATTCACTTTGTTTGGCCCCAAAAAATTTTCATAACTATTGTCATCAATTTCTCTAGGAACTTACAATCGTCCCGAGAGAAGTTGAAAACAATGCTTATGGAAAATTTTGGGGGGTAAACAAAGTGTATTATGGGAGATGTGGAAGTGACGAATTACTCTCGACCTTAAATATGCAGAAACGCCGTTAAAATTCGACAAAGTGTTCACCTCTCCGTGCGGTTCACAGAAACCTCACAGCAAAATAGTGCTATGCTACAGCCTATACCTCCGTAACATTTGCACATGCGTAGACGTCATTCAGCCCTGTCTTCACCGCCATAAACTGAGTTTTGACACCTTTGCTGGTGGTAACTGAATTCCTACGTGAAGTCAATAATGCGGTATGGCGTGGGTGGAAATTTAAAGTGCTACTACGATCAGAAAATCACCGTTAAATTAAAAAGTTGCACTCAAAGTAAACAGTCTTCTGCTTGAAATTAAAGCTTGATATTTCACGAGTCGTGATTTTCTGGTCGTAGTAGCACTTTAAATGACACGGTCTTTATGGCAGGCGCACGCAAGCTACCGTTGCGAATCACGTGAAACACATAAGCGAATCCAACATTGTTGAGGATCCTGATCAATATATTGAAAGCACACGCAACATTGTTGCATGATATACGCTTTAACTATCAAAGTCAACACAAAAGAAATGTTGAGACTTGTTTGAGTTTGCCTTTTAACATGTTGGGCCCAAATATGTTGGATGTTGTTCGCCAGCAATGTTGGTCAATGTTGGAAGCGTTAGAACGGTCTTGTATAAACGATGCAGTTGTCATGGCACGATAATCAACAACAACAGAAATCTGGCCGCATTTTGTCACGTTCGCTGTGTTCAACACTTTCCTGTTTCCTTTCATTTCAAATAAGAAAACCAGGAGAGCCAAATTTATTTCTCAATGTTTTTTTTCCTAAATTGATTCGTTTGTCAATGTTTTCAGGAAAGGCTCATGGACAGTGATGTTTTTTTTTTTTTCGTGCCGCATTGTATTGACTGAGTTTCATGGAGTCCAACTTAAAAGAAAACAATGATAACTGATATACCTCTGAAAGCCACACGTCTCTTTTTGTCGAGTATTTAATTTGCATTTACGCTATTGCTCTGTCGAAGTATATCCGGTTCTTCCTAAACTGCGCATCGCAGAAGTGACGAGCCACCAGAAAACAATATGAAGAAGAAATAATAAAAAAAGTGACGCGACCATTCAGGCTTGATTTTAACGAAAACGTCTGTCGAGAAGTTTTCCCTTTTATCGGTCCTAGAAACCTCAAAATCCTTCCATCCTTGAGAAGTTAATCAAAATCAAATCTACTGACAAAAATGCATTGCATCATTTTCATCCCGGTAACTGGGCTGGAGTGTTCATATGCATGATATGACAAGAATTCCAGCCCGGTTACCGAGATCTCGGTATGAAAAACCAAGATCTCGGAAACCAGACAAGTTCCCCCTTCATATGAACATATCGGAAATTTTACAAAGCATTTAGTGATAAGGTGAGATTTCGTTAATTTGATGAGGCCTCGAGATTACGGTACTGAACGGGGCTGGAATTATTGCGATATGAACACTCCAGCCCGGTTACCGACATGTAAATGATGAGATGCATTTTCGTCAGTAGAACGGAGATATTTGATTTTTACTTCTTTTACCGTGGAGCGTGAACGTTTTTTCGCGCATTTTTCTTTTTCAAACGAGACAGTTTCCCAGACAACTGTGTCGCCTGGACCAACGAAAATGCTTCGTTTGAAGCATGAAACTGAATATTTGTCAAACAAACGTTGCACGTTTCGTTCACGTGGTGTGCAAGTTTAACAAAATTAAAGACTTTTTTTTAGGATATTTGGACGCTTCGTGTCATTGCAACTTGAATTCGGTCGAAGCTATCGCACTGGAATTGCTCTCGATCAAGAGATGAAATCATTGATAATAGATACAATTCTCCAGGAAGGTGGCGATCGAGTGACTGGATACATTCCGAGATCGTTTCGTTATTTTTCCGAGGAACTGAAGCTTTCTGTAAACACCATTACAAAGATTTGGCGAAACTCTCGATTAATCCTCGAGCTAAAGGAGGTACAAAGTGGAGTAATTGAAAATTGAAAAGCCGTCTGTGTCTCACTTGCAGAAATAATAAGTTGTGTTCTAGAAATGGACGGAAAATGTTTAATGGACATGTAGGCTGATTGTCAACTTCTCCACCACTTATCCCATAAAAAATCGCATTTCCGGCGTACAGTTTGAATTTACAGTTGCTATTCTGTAATTTATGGAGTTCTGACTATCAAAACTGAACTGTTCAAGAGTTTAGCGTTCGCTAATTTGAAAATATAGCTGCAAATATTGTGTTGAGTTACAATCTGTGGTCAATTTCTAAAAAAAAAAAAGAAAATACATGAGTGTAAAAGTGTATTGACGCCGTTCTTGCGCGGTTTTATATTCTAGCAGAAGTAAAAACAACTTCACCAGTCCTGTTTTTCATGACATCGTTGCATTTTTACTAAAAATTTAAGTCCTGGATTGAGTTAAGAATTACATCCTAATAATTTCATTCGACTCATGATCAAGCGCCGCGCATAACAGAGCTAAAAATAACTTTTTCAGCCAAAGTCACAATTTTTCAAATGACGAAATGGATATAAGGAAATCTTGTTTCTGATCAAAAACTGATACAATTTAGGAATTATTTATTACGCTGTATCTGTTTTAAAATATTTTTTTATCACTCTGCTGCAATAGATGGTTCCACGATTACTGGTGCCATATTAACTGGGGGACAAACGCAGCTAAAATTACAGTAAATGTATGGAATCTGACCGACTTTGAGCGGCTGTAACACCGCTACAAAGAGGTGGATTTCCGCAGCGAAAATGTCTTTCAAAATACATTCGTACTGCCATTATTTTCATGAAGTATAAAGAACAGATTCAGGTTACAACGACCGTAAACGAATTTTTAAGATTTCATACAAACCTCTCTAATCGGCAAAATTATGCAAATTACCACGAATTTAGAAGCCACATGAGAAGATTTATAATTTTAATTTACGGACGTCGTACCTTCGTTAATTGCCTTATTTTCTGTTGAATGAACGATATCAATAAAACCGTTAAAAGTAGTGGTAAATATTGGAAATCCGCCGGCCT
>JAEMWC010000104.1:1300000-1305000 GCA_016490735.1 Pachyseris speciosa | reverse complement strand
ACCAGGTAAATTACGGAGAAAGAGTCTTCGGCTTTATCCATCCAGAAAGGAGCGGCGTGTATAAGTTTGCAATTACATCGGACGATACATCTGAACTGTGGCTCAGTCCGAGTGAAGATCCCGCTGCCAGCGAGATGATCGCATGCGTTTGCCATCCTCATCAATCAGCTTGGACAAAAGAAGGAGACTACAACAAATATTCTAGTCAAATGTCGAAAGCAATTACTCTTCATACTGGCAAGAAATATTACATTGAGTCGTTAATTAAACAAGGGTATAGGGATGCTCACGTAGCTGTGTATTGGGTTTACGGCTCTTCAAATTTAACGCTTGAAATTATTTCTTCCAAATATTTGACACCGTTCTCTGGAGATCACGTAAAGGAATCCATACCACTTCACACAGCAAAGCAAACATACATTTCAGCAGAATGGGACAGTGACTTATATGTTTTAAATTATCTCCCAGTCATTAACAAGGAAGAGTACATTAGAGCAATTCCAATTTGTTCGTACAATCCAAGTTTCTTGGTTCGAAAAGAGATAACGAACCTCAACACTGGTGTTTACCACGTGAACGGTCACCTATCACATGTATATCCTAAAGATGATACAGACATGTTCACAAAAGGTCATCAATGGTCCCAACCCAATCCTGTTATAAACAAGACCAGAGTTGAATCCGTGGTGGACTATGTCCTCCGTTCCTTGCGATCTGGTAGTCACTCATCAAGGTGAGTCATACACAAGAAATCTCTCTCTCTAGTCTGTTCTGCAGAATCCTTCTGGTTCTATGAATCTGTCGCTATGACATGTGTGTTTCTGAGCAAACCTTGCCTTTTCTACTGGAGACGAATTGCGTAACCATTTGAAATGAATTTCCGGATTTTTCCTTCAAGGACTCTGCACACGAGGAAAACTAACTTTTATTCAAACGTTTCGCGGCTTTTATCCCTAACTATCGGGGGCATTGAAATGGTGTGTTACATACCCTGGATGTACATTTTATGGCGTTGCGTGACACTGGAGTCGTGACAATTCATTAATCACGAGACCTGGGCACACCTTCCAGTTTCATGCACAACTTCTGTCACCTAACATGTTTCAAACGTTATTTCTAAGATGCATTTGCTCTAAGGTGATGTACATCTTGCCAAAGGAAAACAAAAGAAATTTGATACCTTAAAAAGTCACGTGATCAATCGCCCAGACAGTTACCCCTCTAAACGAACTTTGATAAGAAGTTTGAGCTCAGGCAACCCAGACATACTGTATGTGTAGTTATAAGCTTAATATTCGGCATATAGTCAAAATATTGATGTAAAAGTTCAAAATTAAATATTGTTTTAATTTAATATCAATATGTGTTTGTTTGTGTTGCTCAATAACTGGTACATTTTGCGGTGCTTCTAGCCGGTTAGCCGGTTCCTGGCTGGTTTAAATGGCGATTTTTCGCTTTTTGTTACCAGAGGGATCTACCATTAAAGAACCATTCCTCTTTAATGGCAGATCCCTCTGGTAACAAAAGTGAAAAATCGCCATTTAAACCGGGCAGGACATACAAGGAAGCTTTCAGTTTAAGGTAAGCGAGCTTTTCTTTAGAATATTTCAAATTTTTAGACACCTTTTGAACCGTGAATATAGCTCTAAGATAATGGTTTCCACGTGGTTATGATAGCAGGCGAACCGGCCAGAAGCACCGCAAAATAGACCAGTTATTGAGCGACACAAACAAACACAAAGTGATATTAAATTAAAACAATATTTAATTTTTGAACTTCAGTACATCAATATTTTGACTATATGCAGAATATTAAGCTTATAACTACGCATAGAGTATGTATGGACTGCCTGTGGTTTGAACCTTTGGCTAAGTTTTATGTTAAGATTGTAAATGCTTTCAGAGATAGACAACCCCTCCCCCCTCACCCCAATACTTAACTTTCATTTCAAATGACCAAATCCTTAATATACCTGAGGGGTTAGGTTAATATTTTGTATAAATATCGTTAATGAGGAAGCCCACATCACATCTGAAAGTGGTATACAGAAGGGTCCTTAAAAAGATGTAAACTATATTACAGTGAGAAAAAAAATAAGAAAAGATAAAAAGAAATAGTTCTATGGTAAAATAAGCGCGGTTAAAACTCAAGCAGGTCAGGGAATCAGTCAAATTTGGCTTTGTGCTGGCCACGCTTAAATGCAGCTAAGGTGGGTGTCTGTCTTAACATAATGTCTAAAGCATTCCAAACATCAGCAACAAAGTTTAAAGTAGTCCAGTGTCCCCATCCTCTAGAAGCAAGCGATTTACGAATACCAAACTTATACTAGTATTATAATTATGAAAACTGGTATTGATCAAGCAGTGAAACGGATGCATAAAAAGGTTATTCACAGTGTTATAAATAGAAATATTTGCAGAGGCATCGAACTTTCTTGTTTTGCCGGTAACAATATATGGGTAAGGCTATAACCGTTACAGAAATCTCAACTAAATCATATGAGAGACTAGAGTTTTCTTTCGTTTGTAGCACTAAAAATCAAACTTCCTTTCGTTATGGCAAGTAATAAAATTCTATTCCGCTTCTCCGGAAAGTAAAAATGCCAGACTCCAAAAAGCCTGACTTTGGATCAACGTGCACAAATTAAATACAATTAAAAACTGAAACAATAAAACTGTCCGGAATTAATAGAAGAACTCCGAAGCATTTTTCTGAATACTGCCATGATATTATTACTTACTCGTGACCGTTGGGTTGAGTTTAATTTTGGGGGAAACCGTTTGCGAGTTATGTACATTTTTTCTGTGCCACGGGTAAGATATGTCTTTATAATTATTTTATCAGACAAAATCGTACAACACTTATATTAATGCGCATAATTGGTGGAGGATTATTCGAGTGTGAAAGTTCAATACAATCACTACAATAAGGAAAAATTATGCGCATTAATATAACTGTTGTGTGATTTTGTCTGATGAAATAATTTTAAAGACATATCTTACCCGAGGCACAGTAAAAATGTATATAACTTGCAAATGGTTTCCCCAAAAATTACAAATTACCCTTGCTTATTTTATTCCTCTTTCAAATACAACATTTCAGTAAGAATCTATGAAAATACACAATGCATAATTTATATCTTTAGAAATTATGAAAAATATGTAACCGGGATGAGATTTCAGCTTGGCTTCTAGAACAGATCTTCTTCAGATGATGTTTGCGATTAGATGAGGAGAATTTCAGCCCGGGCTGAAGAACCTCATGTAATCGCATTCAAATTTCAGCCTGGGTGGAAAGTGAGTTTGGGCATGCACAGTGGTGGTGTTGTCGACGCTATTTTGGTTTCCGGCAGATTGGAAACAGCAACAAATATACTCCTAGCTATCAAAACGGACCACGCAGCCATTACTATAGAACTTTGTAATAACGACAATGATATTAAAGGTCCCGGCTACTGGAAAATGAATTGCTCCCTTTTGGAAGATGATGATTACATTAACGACATTACTGTGAAGATTCCAGCTTGGTTAGCTGAAGGTCGTAATGCGTTGTCAGATAACCGAAGTATCTGGGATTGGCTGAAATGGATGTTACTAATACCGAGAACGGGGAACGAGGAACGGGGAACGGGAACGGGGAACGGGGAACGGGGAACGGGGAACGGAGAACGGAGAACGGAGAACGGAGAACGGGGAACCGGGAACCGGGAGCGGGAGTCTGGGAACCAGTATACAGCGGTGATCCGCAAAAAAATTCAAAATGGCGGACGAAGGAAACGAAAATGGTCTTGGAACCAGTTTTGAGCACAAGTCTGCGCATGTGCAAAGGTTGTGGAGGTCCTGGGCTCTAGCGTAGTGCAGTTTGTAAACTGTACGGAAAGGTCAACATTTTCCCGATTTATAACGTCGTTTCCGCATATTAAAGGCCGACATTATTACCACAGGTAGATCTTTTCATGGGTTATTTAATTGCCGTCCCTACCTTTGTAATTTTTTCCTACTTTTTGCTAGAGCCTTTCGAACCTCGTACGTGGCATAATTGAAGTAGACCTAGGACTCAAAGTATGGCACAGTCAAATGCCATCGTATAACAGATTTTGGCCATTATTTAAGAAATCTTTGGCTGATTTCAACAATACAAGGTTATGTTAACCTTCTTATCTCGACGTGATTTTCTATCTGTTCCCTTTTATGTTGTTGGCTCAAAAAGTTTTCTTGTTTATGGGAAACGCAGGAGTGATGTTGCAGTGTTGTTGCCCAGATCAAGTGTATCATCACTGTATGGCACTGTATCATCAACACTTTGATCATATTTAAGTGCTGCACACATATTTTCGCCATCTTTAACTACGTAAATTTTCATTCTGGTACCTTTTCTTTGCCCACAATGCTGGTAAAATTAGTATATTGTAAGTTACAAAATAACTGAATTTTGCAGCTGTGAAAAACCCAAGAAACAGTCAGAATGTCTTGCTTTGATCGGGTTGGCGGTGTATTCTTAATACCAAAGGGCCTGTTTTCCATCATCTTTCACTGAAACACCTGTAACAGCCTTCACAGCAAGTGAACTATTATCAGGTTACAGCCCACATGTTCAGCAATACCATACCAAACTGCCTATGTCTTAGGAGCTATGAAAGCCCTGCAATGCTACAAAAGGTGTCAGGTCAATACCCTGTCCCAATTACCAAGCAAAACATCTGCCAAAACTTTTCTAAGGTCTCAATAATTATACCAGTACTAAGGAAAACATTTATGCTCATGACATACACACATACATTAGTTTATTAAAGGCACTTAGAATAAAGTTGACAGTACAAAAAATGTCAGATTTTTGGAAAAAACAAAATTTGTTTTCGTCTTAACCATTCTTTTTTTAGCCAAGACACTGGAGTAGTTTATATTTGAGTTTAGTAAGTAAGACAAAAACCAAGGTAATCACCTGTTTCAAAAACATGATCTTATCTGAATTCACAGCAGCAATGCCAAAATGGAAATTT
>JAEMWC010000104.1:1292500-1295000 GCA_016490735.1 Pachyseris speciosa | reverse complement strand
CAATTCGGCTAAAGAAAACCTAGAATTATTTTATGAAGGAAAAGTCCATGGAATTGTGATTCGTGCGCGGGCTCGCTGGCATAAACATGGTGAGAGAAGCACCAAATATTTCCTTAATTTAGAGAAAAGGAACTACGTTAAGAAACACATGCGGAAAACGAAAATTTGTGGTGCTATTAAATCTGATCCTTTCAATATACTTTCTGAACAAAAACATTTTTATCAAGATTTATATACCTGTAGAAATGAGAGTGTAGATAATATGCAAACACCTGAATCCTTTTTGAGTAATTTAAACAGGTTCCTAAACTTACAGAAGAACAAAAGCTCTCGTGCGAGGGTGAAATAACTTCAGAAGAATGTGCTTCGATCCTGGAAGATTTTCAAAACAACAAATCACCTGGGAATGACGGAATTCCTGTCGAATTTTGTAAAAAGTTCTGGTCACTTTTAAGTGAACCTTTTACAAAGTGTGTCAATGAATGTTTTGAAAGAGAGGAGATGTCGTGTTCCCAAAAACAAGCGGTCATAACTCTCACTGGAAAAAAAGGAAAGGATCGTTCACTCCATAGTTGTGTAGAGGCTTTTAACTTTGGCCCGAACTTTATTCGGTGGGTCAAGACTTTCTATAAAAATATACAAAGTTGCGTCATTAATAATGGACTGATGTCAGAATACTTTTCACTGCAACGGGGAGTTAGACAAGGAGATCCGCTGCCTCCGTAACTTATCGTTGCAATTGAATCGCTCACAATAGCGGTTCGAAACAATCCAGCTATAAAAGGTATTATGATTGACAAAGAAGAAACAAAGCTTCTACAATACTACAATACGCAGATGACATGACTGCTGTTTTGTCCGACATAAACTCGGCTCAAGCTCTCTACAAACTTTTGGATGTCTTTAAAAATGTGTCAGGACATATGTTAAATGCTACGAAAACTGAAGGACTGTGGATAGGATCTTCCAGGAAAAACCAAGCTAAACCTCTTGGTATTAAATGGCCGAATGAACCAATTAAAGCCCTTGGGGTTTACTATTCGTACGACTTGAAATTGCTACATGAAAAAACCTTTATAGAAAGGCTTGAGAGTATAAAAAAAGTTATTAATATCTGGTCTTCAAGAGGTCTTTCGATAGATGTGAAGGTGAAGATAATTAAGTCTTTCTCCGGTGATTATTCCAAATTTTTTTATATTACAGCCCTGTTACCCAGCCCCCAAAGACATCACTCAAGATTTAAATCTATTAATTTTTAGATTCTTATGGAAAGGAACCGATAAAGTAACGAGGGTATCAGCAATAAATGAGTACGAAAATGGAGGACTAAACATGATTGACTTAGAAAGTATGATCCAGTCTCTTAGATTAGCCTGGTTAAAAAGAATCTTTGGGATAAATGACGGCGCATGGAAAGGTTATTTACGGCACTATATGAATAAATGGCCGAATGAACCAATTAAAGCCCTTGGGGTTTACTATTCGTACGACTTGAAATTGCTACGTGAAAAAACCTTTATAGAAAGGCTTGACAGTATAAAAAAAAATATTAATATCTGGTCTTCAAGAGGTCTTTCGATAGATGTGAAGCTGACGATAATTAAGTCTTTCTCCGGTGATTATTCCAAATTTGTTTATATTACAGCTCTGTTACCCAGCCCCCAAAGACATCACTCAAGATTTAAATCGATTTATTTTTAGATTCTTATGGAAAGGAACCGATAAAGTAACGAGGGTATCAGCAATAAGTGAGTACGAAAATGGAGGACTAAACATGATTGACTTAGAAAGTATGATCCAGTCTCTTAGATTAGCCTGGTTAAAAAGAATCTTTGGGATAAATGACGGCGCATGGAAAGGTTATTTGCGGCACCTTATGAACCAGTTTGGGGATATCTTTCTATTATAGTGCAATTATAATAGCAAAGACATTCATATCACCTCTCAGTTCTATTCTGAGCTGCTAAAATAGTGGTCTGATTTTCGAGAGAAATTTGACGAAGGGAAAGATCGGCAGAACATTGTGCGGAATAACAAAGAGATACGAGTAAATAAAATGCCCGTATGTTACAAAAAATTATTTTGAGTCCGGTATCATTTATGTTAAGTGACCTTTTATTTCAGTTAAATAATATAGATTCCTTTAGAATTACTTCCAAGGGAATTAGTAAAACGAATTTCTTAGTTTGGACTGGTCTCCGACACTCCATACCTCCTCATTTAAGAACAAATAATGATAACTTGTCAACAATCTCCCTCTCACTGAAGATCGATAACAAGGATTTCGATTTAATGATAAAGAAATCCAAAGATTAATACATATTGATTAAAAACATAAAAGCGCACTTTCCGAATACCTCAAGACTTCTAAAACGAGATTTTAACCTATCCGATGATCAACTGAAAAAGGGGTTTACCCTGACTCACACAATAACCACTGAACCATACATCAAAGCTTTCCAGTACAAGGTTCTTAATTCCATATTGTACACTAATACCA
>JAEMWC010000104.1:1260000-1287500 GCA_016490735.1 Pachyseris speciosa | reverse complement strand
AGGAGAGGTGTGAAGAATGATCGACGGTGTTGATGAGGCAAATGTTCTCTCGGCAAAGGTCGGCATTGAATTTACAAAGTTGATTCGAAGGGCCAGGATTACGCTGAACATCCATGCAAATAGTAAGATCGGTAGGGAAGGCAGCAGAAGGCAGATAGAAACACAAAATGCCACGCTTGCTCCAAAGTAAAACGGCTCGCCGAGGTGAGTGAACATCACAACTTCGTGAGCACCGAAAACCAACGGTCAAATAGCACAAATTACTTGAAATCATAGGACGACCAGACGACAAGAAGCTGGCGACAGAATCCAAACTTGAATAAGAACACTTCACGGTAAAAATTAAGTCCAAACGAAGGCTTAAAAGCCCAAGAATCAATAAAATCAACGGAACTCCAATAAACGTGGCAGTCATGACGGCGCGCATACATTAACCAAAACGAGGCTTAATTTTCCGCGTGCTTTCTGCGACTCGTAATTTCGCATTTAGTTAGTTTCTTTATTTTGACCAAACAACTTTATCTTCTTCGAAGTTTGTCTTTTAATTTGTATAAAACGCATAAAACTAAAAAGAAAAAAAAAAACATAAAACGCATAAAAATCAAGAACTTGTTAACAGATACTCCGGAAGGTGAATTTTCAAGTGATAAAAAGGAACAGCAAAAGATTTGTCTCAGGAAACACACAAAAATAAACTTGGATCGACTTACATAATCGACGCCCTGATTGTGTGGTTGAAAAAACAAAACGATTCAACGCGTCAAGGGCTTTCACTTTACCGTGGCATCTCACAAAGAAAGGTCACTTTACAGTTCACCGGCGTTAATGGGAGGACCGTTTTCAGTGTTTTTCGACGTGCCTCAACCGCGTTAAAAAAACGTTTGCCCTTATCTTATTAACACGTCATCGCAATGAGTCCTCGTAAAATTCAGCATTAAGCCCAGGCTAAACGATCAAACACTTCATCCAACATTGTGTTTGAAGAGCATGTTTGACCGTTTAGCCGCCTCTCTAAAATTTGCATTGAAGTGGCTTTCCCTGTTTGATCCAGATCAAAGATTTTCATCCGACATTTCGCTCTACGAACAAATGTTTGATCGTTTAGCCAACCCAACCAAGCAAGTGCCCGGCCAGTAAAAAGCAAACCAAATGAAGCACATAACGTCAAAATTTCAGCGATGACACGCAAAATTCGTCCTGTGTACTCACTTTTTCTTGTGTTTGGTCAAACATTGTTTGTTTCCCTGCTAGCAGAGGTTTCTCGCCAACAGAGACTTCTGCTAGCAAGGAAATTGTTTGTCGGCTAGTGACCCAACGTTATGTTTGTTAAACACAATGTTCAGGAAAATGTTTTGTTTGATCGTTTAGCCGGGGCTTTAGTATTACTTGTGTTTTGCGCGAAGAGGACAATTTCAGCAACTATTCACATTCAGTTGGTTTCTTCATTTTGACCAAAACAACTTCATCTTCTTCGAAGTTTGTCTTTTAAACTAAAACTCATAAAATTCAAGAACTAGTTAACAGATACTCCGTAAGGTGAATTTTCAAGTGATAAAAAGGAACAGCAAAAGATTTGTCTCAGGAAACGCTTTTAAAAACTTGGATCGACTTGCATAATCGACGGCCGGACTGTGCTGGTTGAAAAACATAATGATTCAATGCTTCAAGCGCTTTCCCTTTACTGCGGCATCTCGCAGCTCACCAAGAAAGGTCACTTTACAGTTCACCGACATTAATGGGAGGAACTAGTGGCTCAAAGTTAGTGGAAGAAGTTCTTTCTTTGGACAAACCGTTTGCTATTTTTCCAGATGCATGTTTTAACTAAATTGGACTCGTATTTTCAAGTGGTACCAACCTCTACAACACAGGTGACTGAATTAAATAAATTGAAGCTTAACATGTGGTTTACCATTGTTACTTTTGTTCAGGAATGAAATTTGTATTTTTCTCTCGACTGGGTATAAATAGCAATCATCTCTACTCGTTTTGGACGTAAAGGAGTAGTTGAATTGTTTGTTTGTTTTGTTGCTTCGCTTGCATTAAGCGAACGAGTGTTTTTACTCCGCTTGACTGACTGTTTGTTTTTCGACCTCGGTGCCTCAACAGCGTTAAGAAACTTTTGATCTTGGCTGATCAACACATAATCGCAATGAGTCCTCGTAAAAGTGAGGACTTAAGCCCCGGCTAAACGATCAAACATTTTCATCCAACATTGTCGGTTGTCAAACATAACGTTGGGTGGCTAAACGCACAAATAATGTTTGACCAAAAATAAGACAGTCCACAGAACGATTTTTTGCGTATTATCGCTAAAATTTCGACGTTATGTGGTTCATTTGGTTGCTTTTTACCGACTGTGCACGCTTTGTTGGTTGGGGTGGCTAAACGATCAAACATTTGTTCGTAACGCGAAATGTTGGATGAAAATGTTTGATCTAGATCAAACATGGAAAGCCGTTTACATGCATTAATTTTGAGAGAGATGGCTAAACGTTCAAACATGCTTGCCCAACACGATGTAGGATGAAAATGTTTGTTAAATTTGTTTTCGAGCAAGGCATACGCGTCCTGTATTGTTTTATTCTAATGTTTTAAAGTTTTGAGGTTTTTGAATCGCGGTCAATTCCTGTTGACTGCTCCGGCTAAAGCAACGTATTGGCGCAAGGAAAGTCATGTGAAGTTGTTCAATACCAGTAAAAAAAAAAAATAATCCTGGAACTCAGCTTTTAGGCTTGGCTAAATCTATATATTAGTTAATTATTAATATCTATAGCTCATTACAAAAAAAACATACATGAAAAGCACACACAGACACACAAGGATACATCATGGCACGAAACGAGAAGATTAGTACTGGACAAAATAATATTTGAAAATTGCTTTCTTAAAAACGATTTTTGATGGAATATTGGGAATAGAAAGAGGAAGATCATTCCAAAAATATTTACCGATAATTTCAGTAGGGCAAAATTTTCTTATATTTGTCCTAAAGTGAGGAAGGAATAATTGTTGAGAAGTTGCAGTCCGTGTGGAATAATTAGGATGATTAGCGAAGACAAAGTGACGACTGTGACAACGGCGCGCGCAAAATCTAAAAACCGACTTGACCAATGGTAGAACAGCAAATTGAGCACCGGAAGTCGTGTTTAGTCCTTTCCGCGCGCTTTCACGTTCTCATTTGGCGTTGCGTCGTCTTTGCTAAAATCTGCCTATTATGTTGCTCAGAAAAAAAATTACATGGCTTGTCATCACAAAGATGATCATATAGAAATAATCAGGTATACATCTTAACAATGTCACGAAATTTCAACAACCTAAGTTAACATAGCCACTCTAAAGGGCACTAAGGCCACAAGGTAGCGGGCATTACCCCTTAAATCTACCAAAGCAAAGATTGAGCTCAAGCATTAGCAGCCATGGACAGCTGTTTCGGCCTTATTAGGCCTCATCAGCATGGCATAGCTAATGCTCAGGCTCAAGTAACCACAAATCAATAAAACAAGCAATGAAAACGTAAAGCTTGTGGGATGTGGCTGGAGTGACAAGGATACTTCACAAATTAATGTGATCAAGTAAGCTGAAGCCACTCCAAAGGGCACTAAGGCCACAAGGTAGCGGGCATTACCCCTTAAATCTACCAAAGCAAAGATTGAGCCCAAGCATTAGCAGCCATGGACAGCTGTTTCGGCCTTGTTAGGCCTCATCAGCATGGCATAGCTAATGCTCAGGCTCAAGTACCCACATATCAATAAAACAAGGAATGAAAACGTAAAGCTTGTGGGATGTGGCTGGAGTGACAAGGATACTTCACAAATTAATTGATATGTGGGTACTTGAGCCTGAGCATTAGCTATGCCATGGGGGGCTCTGGTGAAGTGAGATGACTAAAACGGCCTCACGGCTTTTGAAAGTAATGAAGACCTACTTTCCTTGAGATAATAGGGCGGATGTTTGAAGTTCAATGTTCATTCTATATCATTTGAGCCAAGTAAGCGTGGTTCAGAGAAGTAGACTTTTCACTTTAGAAACTATACTTTTTACAAAAGTGTCTTCATGGGAAACGACCCTTGTCAAACTCGAATGGACGTCGATTGTCTCCCAAAATAAACCACAATCTTCCTGAGTGGATTAATCAAGATATATTTCTTAGTAACAGGACTTTGTTTTCTCAGCGACCTCCACTCTATTTTCGGGTACGGTTATGTCTTGTAATGTACGATAAATAGTTTATAACAAGGGGAAAAATGCAATCAGCTCCACCCAAAGCAGTTAGCATTAATGAGGGTTACTTGAAAAATGTCACTTAACATTACAGACCTATGACCTTGATTCCAAAATATGAAAATGCCGGATAAAAACTTCATGTGATCTCACGCGCCTCTAGTGGAATTTTTGCCCCAAACTGCAAAAGCTGGACCGAAAAATGCTCTTAATCAAAGAGGCGGTGTTACTAACAAATGTTTTAAATGCAAAAATGAACAACTGAGTGCTACTGCTTGGTGCGTTTTTGTTTTTGTATATCTTATTACCGTTGTTGACCATGGAGAAAACACGGAGCAGCTTTATCTTGTGGTTGCCATAGCCACCTTTTGATTTTGAGGAGATCTTCAGTCTTGGCGCTAAGTCACTTTATTACTGCATTTTTATGTCCGAGGATGAAGGAGACATTCGTAATTCTCAACAGAGAAAGTTGTTGTAACACCAGCTTATGTCACAAAAGCTCTAAGCTTGTGGGTTACAGCTGGAAATCAGTGGCAAAAATCAGAAATACCGGGCATGCGTGCTTTGATGTTTTGTTTCCAGCAGATTGGGATCTAAGATAACATTGGTATCAGTCAATACAACTCGATCTACCAATTTTTCTCTACTTCTTTTGAAATCAATTCATAGAACAATTAAAAACAAAATTAACAATTTGGGAAGCAATTATAGTTAATTAGTTCTTGGCTTACATTCATTTTATTCTACCCTTGTTTTGTACTTTATAGAGACTACGTCCTGCAGACAATCTACAAAGTGAATCGAAAACCAGACCCCGAGAATGGTGACCGCTTCCTTTTGGATCTCATACTAAGAGACAAAAACACTAATCAAACGTTCCGGCTGACAGAACACGTGTACCAGAAAAAAGGCAGCAACGACGAGTGCCTTCCTGAAGGAATCACTTGGAATAGGAATGCCACAGTTTACTTCATAGTCCCCGTCAAGGACCAAGGAAAATGGGTGCATCATCTCATCAACCAAGTCACTAAGGCCAGCTTATTAACCGGCGACAAAAACTTTCATATTATAATTGCTGATTTTGAAAGTAAAGATATCGACATGGCTATGACGTTGGACACTTCCCTGCTAAGAAGCAGACATACTATTATTCCATTGACCGGCAAGTTTCACAAGACCCTCGCTTTAAACAAGGCTGTGGAAGCTGTTCCAAATACGGATGATATCGTTTTCCTATTTGACCTTCACATTGAACTGCCAGCAGATCTTATGGACAACGTACGAAAGGTAAAAGACTCGTAGTGTCGTAGCGGAAACATCGCGTCTAGCTTACGCTTAAGTAAACAGAATGTCGAATATATAATATATTGGAACTAAAGACATCGTACGCGTCGTACAAATTTGTGAATTTCAATTCTCTTCTACATGCTGTTTTCAGCGACATGAATTTCCTTGAATGAATTCCTACTTATCGAATAGAGATATAGATTACGGCATAGAAAGTGCGACGTACGGACTTTTATTCACGAGTTGCAAAACTTGGGAAAACGAACGAGTGAGCGCAGCGAACGAGTGAGTTTTCCAAAGTTTTGCAACGAGTGAATAAAAATCCGTACAAAGCACTTTCTATGCTGTAATTTGTTTATTACATATATAACGAGAATTAAACCTATACTTGAAATCAGTTTTGCTTTTCCCGATTCAATAAGCTTACACGAAGAACAGCAAAAATTCAAGACTGATCTACATGACCGAGCGTAATAAAAAAACATGTCCGGTTTCCAGGACAGCAACAAGTAGACAAAGAGGCTACACAAGCTTAAATATCACTTCCTATTTAGAATAACTGAAAAATACGGGAGAATTTGTAAATACAAAGAGTGAAATGTTTTCGCTTGTCCTTAATCCGGCTGTCAGATTCAATCATGTGATGGCGGCGCTTCGCGCTGTGCAACAACAAATTCGCACTCTGTTGACTTACACTGTTTATAGAAATGTTGAATGTTCCTCCTTGAATGTTCGCCCCCTTGTTTTTGTTCGATTGCGTCCCAATAAAATCACTTAACGATAAATCCAGTGGAACAAAACGGGAAGCCGAAGCCATGTTTTTGAAACACAAACTTCGAGCGGGCGCTGAGTTGAAGCCCGCGCTTCTCGGAAGCCATTTGAGTGCTTTGCTCTGATGAGCTGAGCGATTCTACTCTGGTCGGTGATTGGTTATATTTTCACATGTGAAGAATGCTGTACGCGAAGCTGATTGGACGTATCGCTTTCTTCACATGTGAAAATATAGCACATATAGAATTCTATTTGCAAGGTTTATTGCCTAGTAAAATTCTCGCTTTATATATAATAAATGACTTTATGCTATGCACCATAATCAAAGAACACATGAAACGTTGCCTTTTATGAGCCAATAGTCCTGCAAGCTAAATCAAGTATCTGGGTTTGACTGTCATCCAGAAGCTGAAGGGATCAAGTTGAGGGAGGGAAGGGGTACATAAAGCCCGCGCATGATCAGTTTTAACTGAAGGGAAGCAGCACCAATATTCGGCAACGTTAACTAGAGGGTATGACATTTGATTTCTCATGTGACTTAATTTTCGATGGCAACGTAAGTTTGACAGCCATGTTGAATGTTTTAGGCCCGGTTCAAACGTCGAACTTCACATGTACCGAATCTAATGCAAATCAGCGAAAACAATACATTTTTCTCATTTACATTAGATTTGGCACATGTGAAGTTCGACGTTTGAACCGGGCGTTAATCTTTTAGAGAAACGTCGTCTGTTGAAAAAATATTACACTTTGACACCAGCTTTCAATAGGGTTTAATCAATCTGCCTAACAACCTACTTCCCTCCTACCTATTCCTAATTCCTAAAAGCCTACCTACCTGTATTAATACCTGTCTTCTTGCCTCTCTCCCTACCTTCCATACTGCCTACCTTACTTTCTACATACCTACCTACCTACCTACCTACCTACCTAAATACATGCCTGCCTGCCTGCCTGCCTATCGAACTACTTTCCTAGCTACCTGCCTAGCTGCTTTTCTACCAGGCTGACTGCCTATCAACCCACCTACCTACACAACTGCCTACTTACATATCTAACTGCCTACCTTCCTTCCTGCATAATTACTACCTACATACCTTTCTATCTTGCTGTTACCGACATTCCCAAGCGGTTATCAACCTTTTTAGTTGCATTCCTAACCACAAGGGTTGACGCTAATATTCAAATGCATTTTTTTTTTCTTTCACCGGCTAGAACACTATAGCCGGAAGAATAGCTTACTTCCCTATAGTTGGTCGTCTGAACTGTGGAAGTTCTTCTGATGTTCATCATGGCTTTTGGGAAAATTTTGGTTTTGGACTTCTAGCGATTTACAAATCAGACTGGAACAAGTTTGGAGGTGAGTCCAAGCTCTTTTGCGCATGCATTTCTTTCATGAAAGAGATTGTTTTCGTTTTCACCTTCCTTCTTCATGGGAATAACACAACAAAGGCGCCGAGCCTCTGTTTTTGTTCTATACTATTGGTTATTTTCATATTTTTGTTATGAATAGATGTACTTCTAAAGATGGGAATCAAAGGTAAATTTTCGTCAGCACTATCTTTTCCATTTACTTCCACAGGAATGGACACTGAAAGGTTTAAGTACTTCTGGGGTGGGGAGATTGGGATCTCGTGAGACGAGTTCTCAACGCGCAGTTTGAAGTGGAAAGAATAAAGCATCCAGGCCTCTACCATCATTACCACTCAAGGAAACAGAAATGGAACGCGAAATAATGCGAGCATCCCAATTGATTAATTTACAGACAAACCTACATTGAGCGTTAAATCTTTGGGTCATTTGACGTTACTGCTTTGCCACGTGCTAACGTGAAATCTCAACCTGGGCAACATTTGGTTTTAACTTAGTATAGGACAAGGTTGTTGCATTTCAGATTGCGACTGATGGTTGTGCGTGCATGTGTCAACAATTGTTTGAGATGTAAACTTTTATGTTACGAACAACAGAAATGCAACTTACAAATGTCTGGAGCACGCAGCTGGTGATGCGCTTAGTAACATGCTATCGGAACTAAAATTATGCGCCACATATTGACCAACCTTCTAAAAGGATAAAGGGAGACACTGAAGTGAAATACAAGATGTTTAGGTGAAAAACGCCAACTGAACATTTCCAAGCGAAATACCAAATGTTGTGATTCGGGGTGTCCCATGAAATTTTCCCAGGAATTTGATTAGGCGACAACAACAAAAAAACACCTTAGTTTATTCGCTTTGTACTTAATGACATAAATATATGCCGTGATGGGATATACCCTTTGTAGATCATACGATTAGAATTAGAATTAGAATTAGAATATAAATAGAGAAAAGATAATATTTGTTTATACTTAATAAAGCCTGGAGCTGAAATAATCCTAAGATTTTCTAGCCAGTTCTCCAGATTTTAAAGTTGTAAAGAATTGAGATTTGAGAATTGAGAATTGAGGCGGAGTGCCCATCTTGTTTCTCGCAGGAGCAAAGTTTTGCGAATTCTATTCATCAGTCAAATCTCTCACTGATTCACGCGACGTAGCAACAACTTTCTTATTGGTTTAGTCAGTCTATCAGTGACCAAGCATTCGTCTGGAGCTTTGCTAATTAATTGTTCATGGAAATTGTTTCGTTTGCATCTTGTTTTCAATATATTTGATAGGCATGTTATGGAAAATTACCATTTATCTCTGGTTGTTGACTTGTTGCTGTCTTGTAACTTGGTTTTTGAAATTACATTTCATTGCGTATTCAAAACAATCCTTAGAATTTTTTATATTATTCAAAGTTGGATTTCTTAACTTTATTTTTTTTCTGCCGGGGTATTAATTTTATATGTTGATGTTAGTGTTATTGGGTTTAATAGTGAAACTGTTTAAATAATTTAGCAAACGTACAAATTATTAGCAATGCAAGTTATTTTATTGACTGAAGTCTCATGCCAGCTAAAATGTACAGAGAAAACAAAAAATCAATTGAATGTCAAGCAACCATGTAAGTGTTAGAAAAAGAATTTTACCGCCTGTATAACCGGAAGGACCTCGCTGTGTAAATAAGAACTAGGAATTTTCTGCAACTAATACCAACGTGACCTTACGGCTATTCTTCTCAGAAGCGCTCGGGTAGATGACGCGACTTGACAAAAAAGATAAAATCCTGTAAACCAACATGCGCGATTTCGAATGTGAAAACTCATCAGACCTTGGGTCACGGTAATAAACGGTTTCTGTGTCAGAAATCAATTCCACCATCAATACACCCGTAAGAAACGACTCAAATAGTCTGCACTCGACCCCTCCAGGCATTCTTCAGTTTACTTTTCAAACTTTTACTTTACCTTTTTTCTTTTTTGGATGACGCCGGGGAAGGAAAAGGGCAATGAATTGCACCTCTCACATTACGTTCATATCTTTTGGTCGCTTGGTTTGATTCAAGAAATTGATTCAAACACCAACATGCCCACTCCTAAAATTCTACCAGCCCACTTTACCTAAAAAAAAAAGTTCATAATCGTAAAGTACTACACCTTTTGCCCTTCATTAACAGAAAATGGAAATTCATTTTAATCTTCGGGAACTCAATAACATCTTCGGAAGAACATTTTCACGAATAAATTTTCATTTTAATCACCCCTTGGTTCATTTTTTAATAGATAGAGGTTTGTTAAATCGAGGTTCCACTGTAAACTAAGGCCGGGATATAACATGGAAAGCTGAGAATTATTTATCAACACAAAACCTTCAAAATGTTGCTGTATACACTAAAAGTATATATTCTGTAATTTTACATTTTATACGGGTTGATTTTTTTAAATAAATAGGTCATGGAGAATACTGAAAAAAAAAAAAAACTATTTCCGAGCCTTTAGATTTCAAAAGTTTCTAAGGGGAGGATTCCCCCTGATCCCCCTACATACTCGTTTTAACCCCCACCACCACCACCCCAATTAGTTTAAAATAGGCTCTGCCGTCCCTGTCCCAATACGATACTCGGTGTCTATTTTTGTGAATGGAATACGAGCTCGAAAAGCTTGCTTGCTTATTGCTCGTATTTGCTATTTCAAGTGAGCAGAAGTGTCTACAGATGATAAGTGTAAGTACTAAAGTGTTAATAAATAATTTCTAGTGTCGTGGAAGTTAGTGCGCGCGATTGATTATGAATTTAAAAATTTTGTGACTTACAAAGGTCTATTGCATGACAGAACTGTCTCGCAGTAAATGATTGTAATGCAAACAGGCGTTCCCTTATCTTTTCTTATTCTTTGGTAAGTTACAGTTTTGAAAGTAACGAGAGCGAATCTCGCGGATTTCGTATTGAATTGGAGTTTTCGTTTCGAGAGCTATTTATTTTAAATTATTATTATGGCCATCTTTTGTGTGACTAATATGTGCATTTTATATTTTGCAGTTCACTCGTTCGTATCTCAAACAAAATGCAGCAACCTTTGCTTTAGTGGGCTGCAGTTTCGAATAATTGCCGAAATATAGTTTTTTTCCTTCGAAACAAATGTTCTCCTACATGTATAGCAGATCAACAGTCGATATCCTGCACCGCATCAATACGAATGTATAGTTAGGTCAAAGGTCATGAGCCTTACGAAATGTAAGTTAAGATTAGTTAAAGCACACGATCAATATTCAACACAAAGTTATTGAGCAATAGTTCCCTGTGTAACTTTCTCTTTACTATGGAGTTCTTATAATAAAGCAGTTTACTTTAAGCAAGCGCTGATGATCTCTCATCGACACTATGTAAGCATCACTAGGTTCAACGTAATTCTTTGTTCTCGAAATGTTGAATAGTGTTGAAGCCGTTTGAACACTCCGTGCAACAATTGCAGAACATGCGCACGCTCTTATGAGGCCGCAAAACACAATATGGCGTCTTTAATCTGGACGCGAGAGTCTGGTTTGTAGTTTTTAGTTCCTCGCAATCAAATTTTTCAAGGTGTTGGTTCCTTTGTTGCCGCAATGTTGGAACCGTTTAAACGGCCTCCGCACAACTTTGGTTATGCGTCCAACATTTGCCCAACATTCGTTTAACTATTGTTGAATAAATGTTGGGCAAATGCACCGTTCAAACGAACCTTTACTTACCGCATCATAATTATGTGACGTAATAAATAACCTCGTTATCTTTCTCTTCCGAAGTGTGTGACCTGCCCACCTCTATTACCTCCTTGGGTTGAGACAAAATTAAGGTTGTGATACCCCATGACTGGACATGGCTTCTCTATATCTCGCGTAATGAAAATGAAAATCGTGTAATAAAAAATAATTAAAATGCCTACAAAGGCAGCTGTTTAAGAACAACGCATATTCCGATGGCGTCATAAATTACCCGCGGACCAGGACTTGTGCCGTAGCTTGTGGGGTTCTGTAAATTATTCCTTGAAGTAACGTTGACTCCGGTAAGTCTAACGTCTTGGGGTCTACATTCGAAAAAAATCAAAACCGAAAACTTTTTTCTAAGCACAAAATAGTCTCGGAACACAAACAGAAAGGGATAAAACATTTTATGTCCCCTCGTGTGAACGGCTCCAACTTCGACTCATGCATTGTACTGGATCGCATATACCACTAAAGACGTCCATTACTGTAAGGAAGGTAATAAAAAAACCGTCATCGTAAGATTGCGATGGACAAAGATAGTCTGCAGCAGAAGCCAATCACTAAATAAAGAGCCGCTAAAAGCGAACCGCAAAGCCGCGAGGAGAATGGGGAGGAGGTGTCTCTGCGCACCTCCTCCTACAACGCAACGAGGACGGCAACGGCGACTAGTGCGCAAAAAAACATTAGATTTAAGGAGAGAAAACAAAGACTCTGCACGTGCAGATACTTTCGACACCTCCAGTGACTTCTGGCTGGTCATCGGGGCTTCTGCGGAAGTCTGATATCGGCGGGAATTCAATCTAAAAATGTTGGTCTGTGAAAATGTCGTGACAGGAATATAGGGTGGTTGTACGCTTCTAGTAATGGGCTCCTGTCTGCAGGAGTAGAGTGATGCCAATCCCTGAAGATATAAAGTCTAGCTATTTCTTTTTCTTCCCCTTATAACCCCTCCACCATTTACCCACCAGCCACAGCGATGAATTCACCCCCTCGAAACGAAATGATCACCCCATTTCCCAAATCATCTCAGCTCCTAGCCTGCGTAGCCTGGCGGTATTGCAGGCGCGCGTAGGAAGAGACACCTCCTTCCCATTCTCCTCGCGGCTTCGCGTTTCGCTTTTTGCGGCTCTTTATTCCACGCGCATACAATATCGCCAGTTACGCAGGCTACTCAACCCTTCCCCAGGAGCAACCATGGCAAGGACGGGATCCGTGAATGTTTTTTCGGCTGATTCTCAGTACGAAATTACCTATCTGAAATAACTTCTTATTGTCTTCCTTTCAGAAATGACACACCGAACGTCGCTTTTATTCGGGAGATGTAAATTTGCTTACATGTGCGGGAGACCGGGAGGTTCGTTTCTCATGCGGGAGACTCCCAGATAATTCGCGGCAGAATTGATATGCATGTCGGCGCGCGTCACGGTGATCGTTTCATTGATGAACAGCTGCTTTTTACGTTTCTATATGACTATTCAGATCAGTGCGATCGATGATCTCTTTTCAGAGATCGAGAAGTCGTTCAGTAAGCAACCCAAGAGCATCCTCCCTTATGACATTGTCAGGTGCTTTTGATGTATTTCAGCCAGAACGGTTCATGGTATTTGACGAGTATCTTTACTGAACAAAAAGGTTTTTGTCAGGCAAAATAACAGCTGATTTCTCTAAGGAAAGAAAGATAGTTATTAATTTTTTTTCCAATAAACCGCCACCGAAACTACCTGAACAAATCTGTTAAAACAAGAAAGAATGCTCTCTTGGTTAAAATCAGTTCTGCTCTCTGTGCTCCGTCAAGAAAATTACTTGGAAAATGGATCATGGGTTTCAAGGTTTCCAGCTATTTGAGTAGCAAACAAACGATCATTCATTTCTGGAAACGGCGAAAACATGGTCCCATTTTCTTAGCAAGCTTAAGCCGCCAATGCCTTTTCGGACAATTGATAATTGGAAGGGATTATGCATTTATGTAGCTGCCACAAAGAACAACGAAAACTGCGCTAATTACTCGGGATACTTGTCAGTATACCGAGTTATAAATCGTGTTAGATTTCGGTCTCTTTTTCTTCTTGTTTGTTTGTTTTTCTTCCTCTGCAACAAAATGCACAATCAAATGAAGAATGATCCTTGCAGTTGTGAACGCAATTTATGCAATTTAGGCTTCTTTTCGCAATTGCATAAATTGCGTTTACAACTGCAAGGATCATTCTTCATTTGATTTCATTTCCGCAGTTCATATATGATTCATTTCATACATCATCCAAAATGCACAATAGCAACAACGTGGCGGTGTTCCATTGGGCAATGCACAATAGAAGGCACGTGGCGGTGTTTCATCGTAGTGCAAAGTGCAAAGCATTGCATCATTATTGTACCATCAAGAGTCTTGAGCTACGTGACTCATAAATCTCTTTCTGTTCAGCCTTTGTGTTGGACTGTCTTGCTTGGGTTACTACGTTGAGGATGTTGCGATATCTTTGTAAAGTTGTTAAAAATTTAATCCAGTAGAGTTTGTCCGCGTGAAAGAGTTTGCAGAATTTAAGAAAAGGTTGGAAGCATCGCACGTGCTGTGCGTATCGGCTCATCGATCTGAAAGATATCACAACTCGAATTAGAAAGCTGTGACAGTTCTACATTTACTTGGAAAAATCGCACATTTTCATAAAGTTGTTTTTGTGTAATTTGATCGGAAAGATACCACAACTCGATCGCTGTGACAGTTCAGGAAAACAGGAAAACACCTATAATTAAGCATCTAGAATTTTTTACCTTCATCAGGTAAATGACATTTTAAAGATGTATCTGCTGGCTTGTTTTCAGCCAAGTAGCACGCTTTGTTTTGAAAATAGAGCAGTTTGAATTTCGAGGGATTTTTTTACAATGCGTGTCAACATCTGGATTGCTTCTGAGAAACATGTCACATACACGGAAATATCGATTCGCCTTGTGTTTTCGAGTTCTAAATAACCAATATGTTAAGAGAGGTGTCTATGCGAATGTTTTTAAGCTTAGCAGAGAGAAAAAAGAATGTTTAGAGAGAGCCAAAGTAAATTCCAGATGTTTCCACTTAATTTAGAGGTAAACAACGAATACGGATGGCAACTCTCAAAACAGTTTTACGCGATTTGCTTGTACGTGAACAAAAAGGCCTTGTGCGAACCCAAAAGTAAACCATTAGCCGGATAGTTTTCTTCTGCATCACAAAGGTACCCCGAGTAAACGCTCATACAGCGTCTTGTTTTTCTCTCTAAGCACAGAATGGCATCTAAAAACTATGACAACACCATAGGAAAATACTAACAGTAAACGGAAAAGTTTCTATTACTTGGACAAACACCTTAAATCTTCATTAAGAAATAAAGTAGAAATAGCTACATCGTGCATGGCTATGAGTCAAACTACTTACAAAACTTTTCATGCAACAAAATATCCTTTTGCTTACAATTGCACTAAAATTACCTTCCAAGAATTACTATGCCGTATGAGTTATTTCTTTTCTGCACAGTAGTTCTTATTAATTACTGGCTTATACATTCCTAACCGTTTTGTAATGTTCAGGCACTATTCTATCATTTTAAAACTTGAAAAGCTATGGGAAAATGTATAAAATGCACTAGAAAATAAAGTCAACGCCTATTTGTTTAATTAGAAATTACAACAGTACTATTAGTACTGTTGAATTGCTACTGCTTTTTATTACGAACTATTGATATTCTAGCTCAGTTGTGAAATGTAAATTTCCATCAATAAATAACAATATATTATGAGACGCGAGTGAACACGGCGAAAGAAAAGTATTGGAGAAAATGTTTACAAGTATCAAGAAAAAGAAGGAAAGAAATGCGGCGTTGGTGACTGGGAAAATGCCTCAACTCGGTTACAATCTGTTACGGGAAGCGTGCTCCAAGGCAAGTTTGCCGAATTTTTTTTATTTTCTTATTATTTTTTTTTACTGTTCACTGAATTAGACAAATAAGTAAGATTCCTTAAGCCTTTGTGCCTTGAGCAGGTCTTTTCGGTAATAGATCATAGAAGACATCAAAATGTCTGCAGTTTATGTGCCAAAACACATTTTAACATCATCTGTGATTGATTACTGAACAGACGCACGACAAAAAGGAACTAAGTGGTAAACTATAAATACCTTATTCTTAAGTTATATCAATATATGACAATCATATCGTATATGATACGTGATTCTCTTAGACATGATATTATGATATAAATCTGATGTAAATCATAGATTAGTTACAAAGGAAGAAATGTGTGGGAAGGAAAAAAAATTCGTGCAAAGCTTATGCCTAAGGAAAAAAATCCTGCAGACAAATAAGCTTAAAAAAAATATACATGCACCAAAAATTTTTCACCCCACCCCCCCCCCCCCCTACGGTTATTTCTAATGGTCCGTCCCTAACTACAGCGACAACGTTGATTGCGCGTAACGGGACGGAGTTGGACGCGTTCTGGATGCAAAGATTACCACACAGCACACTTTTTCTCAGGATTCATTTGACTCCACTTCGAGCTGCTAAAGGCCTTCGAAAACCTTGGAAAGTTGGACAGCGAACCTATAATCCTGCAAATAATTGAAATATAACCATGACTTATTTATTTAAATTTATTATTATGATTGATAACTCTCAAAGGGAACAGCTGATACCCTCAGTGAGCCCAGTTTAAAGCCATTTACTATACTCAAGTTACTTACTAAAACATAAACTATTTCAGTGTTGAAAATTCCGAAAGTAAATAAATGTCATAGACTATTGTTATTAGATATGGTCATGGTGATTGACACAATTTTGAATTACGAAAATTTGGTTTATCAACGGAGTTGATAACGTAAATTGACCACCGTACAGGGATTCGATTAGCTGACGTTTCGAGCGTTAGCCCTTCGTCGCAGCGAATCGAGGAATTGTGGGTTGTGTATGGTTTATATACAGAAAATGGAGCTACGCTAATGGTGGTAACATGGTAACGTGAAAAACAGGAATAAATTAATTGAATGAAAAGCGCTCGTTGATGCCGTGGGGATTAAGAGTGCCAATTTGAAAGATCAGTTTTCGCTCGAGATTTTTATGGCTTTCCGTGGTACCTTGATGTAGGGAAAGGCCGGAGATCGACATGTGTTGTTTGGAATGGTTAGGGAGATTATAATGCCGAACGACAGGTTTGGATGCGTCTCTGTCATCTTTCTCAACATCACGAAGATGTTCTCGGAATCGGTCACCTAGTCGTCTTCCTGTTTCGCCGATATATAACTTTTTGAATAATGTGCAGGTTATGCAATAGATAACATTTGTGGAGGTACACGTCAAACGATCAGTGATCTTAACAGATCACTTAGGGCCCGATATTTTGTCAGTGTTTTGAATGAAAGGACAAGTTTTGCATCGCGAGCGCGCGCATTTAAAAGTGCCAGGTTGTTCAGTTGTTTTGAATGCGCTTTTAACTAGAAAGTTACCTACATTTTTGTCGCGTTTGAATGTAATCAGCAGTGGTTGCGAAAATATTCTAGCAGTTTCTGGATCATTTTGCAGTATCTTAAAGTTATTAAGAATGATGGCTTTAACTGGATTATTATGCGGGTGAAATGTGAGGGTGAATGAAATTCTGTCATTCTTTTCCTTTTGTGACGTCTGTAGTGCTGACTGTTGATCAATCTGCTGAGCGCGGTGATGGCCCGATTGAACCACAGAATCAGGATAGCCACGTTTCTCGAAAAAATGGCACATTTCCTCTGATTTGTTGGAAAAATCAGAGTCATCACTACATAGACGTCGAAGTCTAAGAAATTGAGAATAGGGAATGGCGTTTTTGACATGAGATGGATGTGAAGATGAATACAACAAATAACTGTGAGAATCGGTGGGTTTGTAGTGTACAATGGTACATAAACCGTTGCCGCTGATAAAAACTTTAATATCAAGAAAGGCCATGGAAGTTTCGGAAATTTCCCAGGTATATTTTAGAGCCGGATGAAAGGAATTAACGGCGGATATAAATTGATTGATTTCCTCCTTGCTAGACGAAATTGCGCCGATACAGTCGTCAATATAGCGACCGTAGAGTTCAGGTTTAGGACCGTTGTACTGATTGAAGAATTGGTACTCGACATAACCTACAAAAGATTGGCGTAGCTAGGTCCCATTTTTGTGCCCATCGCTACACCATTAATTTGCTTGTAATAGTTGTCAGCGAAAGAAAAACAGTTAAGTGTTAAAATTAGTTCAGCTAGGCGGAGTAGCGTTTTAAGTAGCACTTAAGTATTTTTTCGATCAACGCACCTTCAAGGAACCAAGTTCGGAAACGCTACTCCGCCTTTCAAATTGGCACCCTTAATCCCCACTGCATCAACGAGCGCTTTTCATTCAATTAATTTATTCCTGTTTTTCACGTTACCATGTTACCACCAATAGCATAGCTCCATTTTCTGTATATAAACCATACACAACCCACAATTCCTCGATTCGCTGCGACGAAGGGCTAACGCTCGAAACGTCAGCTAATCGAATCCCTGTAGGGTGGTCAATTTACATATCAACACCGTTGATAAATCAAATTTTCGTGTTTCACTCCCCCACCGACGCAGCACCACAATTTCTTTAGAAACTAATACCCTTTTTACAATTTTGAATTAGTCCAGTGTCATGTTTTGGAGTTCAACCATCATATTTAATACCTGTACTTATTATAAGAATGAACATCATTCTTCAACTGAAATAGAGCAGCTTCCTTTTTGTAGACACTGCACCAGGGCTAAAAACAAAGAAAGTAAACTATCATGACATACGGAATGCAGCTTGAAAATGCCTTAAAAATACATTTCAGCAAAAGCTTTCGAATGCTGGGGACAGTTCATGGACGTCAAGCGTTGTTAAGGCGTAGTTTAAATTCATGGCGCCGTCACGCAATGGTTAATACGCTTTATCCAACTACAATGCCTGCCTTAACAGACGATTTCAAAGCAAATAAAACAAATTTTATTACTAAATAACGATCACAGGAAGGGCACATATTTTTGGCAAGTAATTGTCGCTCCAGCGGCTGATTGAAAACTGAGAATGGCGAAACCACGGTGCCTTTTTCACACCACAACGTCCCTTTTTTAAATTAAGAAAGATGATCTAGTAGTCTTGTGCAAAACCCACCGTGGCAAATCCTATAAAGAAAAGCTGGTCGACGCTCAACCCAAGATCAGGTAGCTGTGCTTCTTTTTCCTGGTCGTCCACCCAAGACTGGTATGCCTAAAATGAGGACAGATGTTCAAAATTAGAAACTCTTAGTGTTAGGGACACACTACGGAGCATGTATATTCACGGGATAGCTTGTTGGTCGAATGTTGAAAAAAAAAACACAATTTTCTTTCCTTGCTGCTTTTACACGATCTTGCTCAAAGAGATGATATTTTAAGTCTGCCAGATCTTGAACTATGGTGCTCGAAAGGAAGTCTTTCACTAAACCATAAATATAGTGATAGAAGATATCCCCAGATCACATCGTATGCCAGCAGCTTTATCCCTCCATTGTCAGCAATGTTTTCATTTAAGGTTTGTTGGCCATTTGTCTGCAATTTAAAGGCATAATATTGTGATTTCGTGTGCACACCACTAACTTGAAATAGAAACTATAAAGAGCAAGGCAGTAAACCATAGTTTGACTTAACTCTCTGAATCCTGCCAGCTATAAAACACGCGTTAAACCAAATTCTGACAGCGCCATTTAAAGATCCATGGCAGAGTTGGTGGGTAACGCATAATCATAGCATACTAATCATTTGTAATTTTCATAGGAGACAACTTAATCTTCGGTTGCTTGGATAACATTACAGTACGCGGCACAACGGAGTTGCCAATGGACCAGTCTTTCCTGTCAATTTATGAAGTACTTTCTCCAAACGGGCTTTCACAAAACTTGGGTGATCGATATCCAAGAAATTGGAAATCATGTATGTACTGTTCACAGATTTCTCTCGGAATGAACGGCGTGGCAAGACTGGGACTCCGCAAGAAATTCAGTGGAGGAGGCTATTATTTGCGACCATCTTGGCAATTTTTCTTGTGCTTTTATTGAAAAATATAATGTTCTATATGACAAACAATTTGGCTTTAGGAGAAATCATTCCACTCTTCATGCAACTCTTTTAATTACAGACAAAATTCAGAGAGCAATTGAAGATGGCCTATTTTCCTGTGGAATTTTTCTTGATTTCTCTAAGGCTTTTGATACTGTTGATCATAACATATTACTAAAGAAATTAAGCCACTATGGAATCCGTGGTATTGCTAATGACTGGTTTGCTTCCTATTTAAGCAATAGGAGGCAGTATGTTACTATAGGTAGTATTAAATCAGAAGACACCCTAATTACTCATGGTGTCCCACAGGGTTCTGTGCTAGGCCCTCTTCTATTTCTCCTATATATCAATGATTTCAGTAAGTGCAGCAATGTCTTTGACTTTCACATTTTCGCAGATGATACAAATCTATTTTACTCTAATTCTAAGTTAGCAGAACTCGAGTCCATTGTTAATTATAATCTGAAAATGGTCTCTGACTGGCTTACGGCGAATAAGGTTTCATTAAATATAGATAAGACAAATTTCATTATTTTCCATCCCCCTCAAAAGGTCAAAGGTCACTTAGTCAAACTGACAATTGATAATAGGGAGATTGCACAAGAGAAATTTATGAAGTACTTGGGTCTCATCATTGATTCACATCTCAGTTGGAAGTATCACATTTTACATATTTCAAAAAAGATTAAGAGATGTATTGGCATACTATCTAAGATAAGGTATTCTGTGACCGATGTGGTCCTTGTACAGCTGTATTACTCACTTATATATCCTTTCCTGACTTATAGTCTAATAACCTGGGGGACTACATATCAAACAACTCTCTTACCTCTTATCACCTTGCAAAAAAGAGCCGTCAGAATAATAACATTCTCAGAATATAATTGCCACTCTAGTCCACTCTTTCGGAAATTAAAACTACTTAAACTAAGTGACTTATTATACTTGTATTGTGCTTTATTCATGTATGACTATTACTCCAACAGACTGCCCTTAATTTTTAACGATTTCTTTATGAGTATCAACAAAGTGCATCAATATCAAACCAGACTGGCAAGTAAGATTTCATACTATCTGCCCAAAGCGAGGACCAATTATGGCAAATTTAACATTCGTTTCTCTGGAGTTAAAGTCTGGAATTCCATTGAAGACTCACTAAAATCTAAAAGTCGTACTTGTTTTAAGATCTGCATAAAAGAATCACTTATCTCCAACTACTGACTGGTTCATTGATGTACTTTATTTTCCAGTTCTCGTGTGTACACATCCCCTTGTCTATTGTTATTTGTGTGTACGTGTGTGTGTGTAAACGTAATCCTGTCTATTGCTCTATGTTCAGTAAGTGTATTAGCAAATTTTTTTCCGCTTGGCCCAGCCACTTAGCTCGATTAGCTTTGCTATTTCTAAGTGGCTGTGCTCTTTTCTATTGTAATTTTTTATCTCTTGTATTTGTCTACACTGTGTAATTTCCGGGCACGAAATAAAGATTGTTGTTGTTGTTGTTGTTTGCTCGCTTCAAGTAGTCAATGCATTCTTTTTGTGTTCAAAACCGAACTTCTCGTGCACTACAAATTAAGCGGTTAAGCTAGCTGGACATTGACCTCGTAGGAGATGAACGAATTAAAGTGGAAAGGCATGGGAAACATTTGAAATGCGTCTGGAACATAATTCAATTCCTTACATTTCACGTTAAAGGTTGATATTCAACCGTATGAATTACGCGCGGTGCGCTCATTCTCGCAGAGGCAGGAAAACTGCCAATCACCCTGTTAGCGGTCCTGTCGCAAAGCGAATCCACTTCCATAAAGCATAACGTCCACAATTATCATTATTTTTCGTGTCTTGAAGCCTTATGCAATATTCTCTCCATTTCACGTGGATATTTCAAGAAGAGTTCAATTTGGTAAAAAGCACATGCTCGCAAAGAGGTTGGGTAAACAAGGTGTTTCTAATTCGAAAATTGTAAAACCAGACGCTGTTATTTTAGGTATATCAAACCGACGTTTCGGCAATACTGCCTTCTTTAGGGTGCGAGACTAAATACCGTTAAAAGGTTCGTTAAGATTAGCTCACGTGTATGATTGCAAAATGGCGCGCGCGCCACATGAAATTGCGCGTGTCGGTGCGCGAGTAGGTAAAATAAGGGAGTGATTCACATGAAACTAAAGTCTTGGTTAAGGCCACTAGGACCCACAGTCCCATATTTGAAAATCAACCTCATCTCCTGCTTCTTACGGTATTCTTGTTTGGTTATCCCTGCCTTCAATACAGCAACCTTCATGTCCTCCAGTGTATGATTTGTTTGGCTGAAGTGGGCAGGTATAGTACAGGAAGCTCATTCCTTCGGTTGATGGCATCTCTGCGGTGCTCTCGAAACCGGTCCGCCAACCTGCGTCCAGTCTCCCCAGTGTACACTGTCGATGGACATTTGTTGCACGACAGGCAATAATAAACCACGTGTTCCGTGATACAGGAGAAATGTCCCGTTATGTTAACAAGCCCTTTGGGTGTTTAAATTGCGGATGATGAATTCACATGGGGACAAGTGCCGTAAACGGTCCTGTTACAAGGGAACGTACCTGGTGATTGGTGTGGAAGGTTTCGAGGTAGGCTGCTTCTGACTAACAGATCCTTCAGATTCTTGGCACGCCTGAAAGCCTAGCCTTCAGTGCCTTGGTACAGTTGATGCCATTTAAATAATTTCCCCCTCATCTGAAAGCTCAAAACATCTACTTTTCAGAATCTCCTTCAAGGCTTCGCTGGATTTCTCGAGACCCTTGGCTGTCATGCCTAAACCGTTGTAGTTTACCTGCTCTTCCACGATGCTGCGAAGCGGGACGATATAACTAAACAACAAGGACTAGTGACGCAGCCTGCCTTTTTTTTTTTT
Organism: Pachyseris speciosa; assembly: GCA_016490735.1. Lineage (NCBI taxonomy): Eukaryota > Metazoa > Cnidaria > Anthozoa > Scleractinia > Pachyseridae > Pachyseris > Pachyseris speciosa. Next base: position 1,265,150 of record JAEMWC010000104.1, on the reverse strand, counting down.
GCAATGACAAAGACTTGATATATCAAACTCTTCCCGAAGCCAGTAGGTAGTACAGCAAACACATCTTTGCCATCCAGCAAATTTTTCAACGCTTCTTCTTCAGCTTCTTGTTTGTCCTTCAAAACTAAACCTCCAAGGCGCTTAGTTAATCTGTCTAAAAATTGATAACCTGCGCGAGAGCCATTTTTAGAACTGTCGACTTGTCAATGGCTTGTCAGTGTAAGCCAAAGTGGTTTCAACACAGATTAACCTCTATTGTCTAATGACCAATCAGATGGCTGCGTTGCTGGAGTAACGCGCTCCTTGAACGCGAGTCGCAGTGATGTTATTACAGTCCCTCTATTTTTCTCGCCCCCCTCCCCCTAGAAATATATAATCCCCGACGCCCGTTGACTCGGTACATTTGACAATGAAGATGGCCGCCATTAACGGTAAGACGCGCTCGATCTCGACGATCTCAAGGAAAAATAGAGGAATGTGAACAGTCTAACAACGTTATACCGTTTGCAATAAAGTAACATTATTTGAGAATCACATAAAGAACGAGGTGACCACGTTAGCTAAAAATGAATACAAATTTGCAGAAGTCGCCGCACAATCGATCATGTTTATATAGCTATGTTTGTTTTCCTGTCCACCGTTAACAAACGGCGGATATAGACATATTCTGTGTATATGATTAACAATTTTTTAACAGCCCTAAGAACAATGAGAATAAAAAAATGCAGCACAGTCTTACCGTTTGGCCACTTCAGATAGCGTGAGCGCAAGGACAAAACAGCAAAGTTCATTCTCCACAGGATCGTCCCGCAGCTGTTCATTGTTATGTCAAATCTATCGGCTACCTGTCTTGAAGTCTCACAGGCATTTGCCATCATCCATGAATAAACCAATACTTGTTTTTCCGGAGGAATGAGCGCCCTTCCAAATCCATTACCCAGGTTTATATGCCCCTAGACTACAATTTCTCCCGTGAGAAACTCGCAGGTTTTGCGACTAAGTCGGAAATGACTTGCGAATTCATCACCAAAATATGCTGGTACAGTCTCCTCATAATATCCGACACTTCTATTAAGACTTCGTTTCATAAAAGCAGACACAAAAGCTAATAGAAAAACCATGTTGCGCCATTTTTAATTAGTTTTAGCTGTCATAGTAACACAAAATTAACCATAACTAAGTGAAGCACGATCGTCCGGGTGAGTGTAGTCCTGAGAAGGACTGTTTGAGGTGACAATGACTGACGTTTCGACAACCTGAGCGGAAGTCATCATCAGAGTCAAGTGATTGGAGTAACGTCAGGAGTCAGGTTGTCTGTCAGTTAAGCCGAGATGTTATTGGCTGTGAAGACTGTAAACCGTGATTGGTGCGTTTCGATCCGTCTTTTGTTAGTCAAATGTTCGTAGGTGTATTGTTAGTCAAATTAGTCGGTGTGTCTATTGTTAATTTTGTCTGTTGTTGATATCGTCAATAAGTCGTTTGTAAGGTGCGGGAAGCTGTTGACAACGGTTCAGTGGTGTCTGTTCTAAGTTAGTAAACCAACTTTCCAGTGCGATCCGTTGGTGGTAGTTAGTACAGTAGGTAATGCATTTAGCAGAGTCCCAGTCGATTGTGTGGTTTATCAGTAAATGGTGCTCAGCAATGGTATTATTGATGTCACCATTTCTCGTCGCTCGTTTGTGTTCAGTCAGTCTTACGTTGAAATTTCTGCCAGTCTCATCGATATAGGTGGCCTGACAGTCGCAGCATTCGATCTTGTAAATTGCTCCCTGTCTGTCCTTTGGTTCGTCTTTGTCCTTAACGTTCGTCAATAATTTTCGTAAAGTTGTGATGGGTCTGTGAGCGACACGGATATTGTAAGGTTGTTGTGTCCGTGCAATGGTCTCAGAAGTTCCTTTGATGTATGGTATAGTCGCTGTAGTGACTGGTGTCGGGTTAGCGTTCGTAGCGTTTGGTTCTGTCCTGTAACTGTTGCGTCTAACAAAGTCGCCGTTGTAGTTGTTCTTACTGAAAACGTTGTCAAAGTATTTGCGTTCGTCTGCTAAACTGTCGCTCGAGTCGCAAACTAGTTGCGCTCGTCTCGTTAAGGTCCATATTGTCGTTGCTTTGTGTGAAGTAGGGTTGTAAGATGATTCGTCAAGTAGTCTGTCAGTGTGTGTAGGTTTTCTGTAAAATGTCGTCTGTAGTCTGTTGTTGTCACGGCTAACAAGGCAGTCTAGAAAAGGTATCTTACCATTTTCCTCGATCTCCTTGGTAAACTGTATGTGGGCGTTCTGTCTGTTGAGGTGTTCGTGAAAATCGTCGATTTCGTCTTTGTGAACAGCTGTGAAAGTGTCGTCGACGTAACGTAGCCAGAGCGGTAGCGTTCGTTCGTAAGTCGCAAGGGCTTGTTCCTCGATGTTTTGCATGACGATCTCTGCTACAACAACGGAAACTGGTGAGCCCATAGCTGTCCCGTGCAACTGTTTGTAGTGTTTGCTGTTGTACTCAAAGTAGGTAGACGTAAGGTAAAGGTTCAGTAAGTCCATTAAGTCGTCTGTTGGTAGTGGCAGTTGTAACGTGGAGCTCTTGATGGCGGTCTCAGTACAGTCTAGAGCCAGTTGGAGTGGAATACTGGTGAACAGTGATTTCACATCAAAAGACACTAGTTTGTAGTCGTCAGGTACTTGTGCTGTCTTAATGGCGTCAATAAAGTTTTCAGTCGACTGTCGAGTTTGTGTCGTGACCCGTCAGTCAGTGGTTTCAGTATAGTAGTCAGGTATTTAGACAGTTGGTAAGTCGGCGAACCACAGAACGAGACTATGGGTCGCATAGGTATGTTAGGTTTGTGTAGTTTGGGCAGTCCGTAAAGTTTCGGTGGTTGTGGCACGTGGCACCTCAGTATGTTGTAGCGTCGAATGTCAATAACGTCAGCTTTCTTAAGTGAAAGTAGTTTGCCGTTGAGTTTTCGTTGAAGTGCTGGCGTCGGGTCTCGTTTAAGTAGTTCGTAAGTCTGTTTCTCGTTAACAAGTGCGTCCATTTTGTCGTGATAGTCTTTCTTGTCCATAACAACAGTAACACGTTCTTTGTCAGCGGGAAGTATAACAATGTCATTGTCGTTTTTCAGTCGTTTAAGTGCTTGTCGTCCGTCTCTAGTCAGGTTATTGTCTGTGAGAGAGGCTGATTGTATAGTAGAAGCTTCTCACATACTTCCAGTATGATGGACTGATTAACGAACAGCAAGAAGGAGCAGCCATGGGTAGCCCGGTATCTGCAGTGATAGCTAACCTCTACATGGAGGGTTTGAGGAGCAAGCTTTGACATCGACGCCCTGTACTCCTAAGATCTGGATACGCTATGTGGATGACACCTTTACCATCTTAGATCGTGACAAAGTTGACTCATTCTTACAACACCTCAATAGTCAACAGCCGACGATCCGTTTCACAATGGAAACTGAGAATGACAACTCAATTCCCTTCCTTGATACGTTCATCATCAAGGATTCGAACGGATACCTCTCTACCAGTGTTTACAGAAAGCCTAAACACACTGACCAGTACCTAGCGTATGATTCACTCCACCCACAATCTGTAAAACGCGGTATTGTCAAGTGCCTGTACGATCGATCTAAACAGCTCATAACAAAACCATCAATTATCTCTCGTGAAAAGAAACACCTCTCATCGGTCCTTGTTTCCAATGGTTATTCGTTTTCGTTTGTAAAAAATCTTACGAACCACTAAAGAACGTGAACCCGAAATTAAATCTACTGTGGTTCTGCCATACGTCAAAGGCACATCGGAGGCTCTTCGCCGTTGCCTACAACAACAAGGCATACGGACTGTTTTCAGATCTGACACAACTCTTAGATCACACCTAGTGCGACCTAAGGACATTGTCGATCCAGTAACACAAGACAGAGTAGTCTACAAGATTCCCTGCGAATGTGGTAAGGTTTATATTGGAGAGACGGGAAGATCTATGCATGGACGGATTAAGGAACACGATAGAGACATACGGCTTGCTCAAACCTAATCCTCTGCCGTCTCAGAACATAGCAACGCGACCCGACATTATCCGCTCTGGGACGAAGTTAAATTTATTGACCGAGACCCACAATGGTACACCCGTAGGGTGAAAGAGGCTATTCACATAAGACTTCACCCTAACAACATCAACAGGGACAGTGGAATTGAAATTCCTGAAGCGTGGATGCCCACGATCAAACACCACAACAGCCGATCAGTACCAAAAGCGGACCGCTGAGGGAACAATTTCTAGTCTGAACGACAAGGATCGAAATCCTCCAATCAACAACAACCTAAGCGAGGATCGAAACGCACCAATCACCACCAGCCACGGTGCTTCTTATACTCACACGCAGCCAGTCGACACCATCGCCTGATGAAGACCAGCAGTATAGCGGTCGAAACGTCGCGATCCACATCTTTGTGACGCAATCGTGAGAGAAAAGATTAACTCAGCTATTAAATTATAATTATTTTACACTATGTAAGTTCTCATATTTAAAAACTTACAATAATATTATTCAAAAGTTTCCGTTTTTCTTTTGTCTTCCGTTTAGCACATTAATTTTTATACAGAACATCAAGGTCATCAACATCAAATTTGTAAAGAAAGTTGATTAATATTTTCTTTTTATGAATGATATATGAAATGAATCATATATGAACTGCGGAAATGAAATTGCGTTAATAACTGCGAGGATCATTCTTCATTTGATTTTCTTTTTAGTCACACATATTGTAGGTTTAATTGTAGTGTGGAGTTCAGTCCACAAAATATTCATGCCTCCCCCACAGAAAGTCAGTGGAAATTACAAAGGCAAAACCAAAAGTTTTGATTGAAATGTATGGAGTTACTGTAAATTGGAAATTCCAGAGGGTTGGGGCAATTGCAAACCAGAAAACTTTCCATAGGGGAGGTGTGCATACTTTCTGGAACCACACTTTCAAAGACACCGGTGTCCATTGTCATAATGCTTTGCTTGGTTACCCTCACACTACTAGCATTAACAATTATGTCTTCATATTAATGTTTAACTTCACTGTCATTTTTGAGATACAACATCATGTCACTGTAAAATTAATATCGTTATTAATTAAGAACAGATAATTACAAAAGCAAACTCTTCAGTTATGACACAA
>JAEMWC010000104.1:1202500-1255000 GCA_016490735.1 Pachyseris speciosa | reverse complement strand
AGATACCACGCTATATAACGGATCTTCCTAAAAAACTTTCAAACGAGTTCTTCGCAAATGGTTATTTGATATTTTAGAAAAGGAGGATGACTATATTCAAATCCCCATGATCATTAAAAAAGTAGGTATATAGATCCAGTTTGTAATCTCTTTAATTATTTTATAATGTTTGTTTTTCTTTTCTTTTCCTCATTGTATGTCAGTAAGCGCTGTGTTAACTACATCTTCGTTTAATGTATTTATCTGCAAGGCTTGTTTTAATTTAAGGATCTTTTTTTGGTTTTGGTTTTTTTGTTTTGTTTCTTAAGCTACTCATCTGAGTTGTATATGTATTTGTCTTGCCCCGCCACGACTAGCTTCTCAGCTATTTGCGGGGCAAACTACCCTTAACTTTTATATGTAAAGATAAAGTTGTTGTTGTTGTTGTTGTTGTTCAAATGTGAGAACTTTTTAATCCCCGTGTACACTTTTTACACGAACAGCTTTTCTTTGACAACTTTCATTTGACAACTATCCTATATTAACGGTCGTCCATAGCAACTTTTTGTAAATGATAACTTTTATTCGTCAAGTTACCAAATTCTCATCGTCTACACGAGCAAATAAAAGTTGCCATATAAGTTTCACATAACGATTGTCGTACATACGGTCAACTATCGTTGTCAACTAAAAGCTGTTTGTGTAAACGGCCCCTTAAGCTCAAGCTTAACTTAAGTTAAGTTAATCCAAAATGAGTTTTCAAACTGGTCTTTCTTGAGAAGACTCGTTCGAAAGTTACAGTTTTAATGACCGCCCAAACATCCAATGGCCAACATTTATTTTGTGACTGCAATTTGAGCTGGAACCCTTACTTGAAAATAAAAATCCCTCGGCATTAAACTTATGTGACATGATTTCCATGCACTGTATAAATTATTAAGTTACATGTAACTTATATTGTGGCTTGAAGATGAAGAAATGGCAACATTTGTTTGTTGTGAATGTAAACATGGATTTCTGTAATTTTTAGCGGAGCTCCGGCGATCCGAAGGGCCACCAAGCGGAGCACCATACTATAGAAACCCGTCAACTGCTTTCCTCGTGTTAAAAATGGCTAGCGGTATTGCTCGTGGGCACGCACGACGACGACGACGACGTTGCCCAATAATCAATAATATCCTAATAACAATCATAATAATCCAACATGGCGGCCATACTCCAGCTGATCACCTAGTTTACAGCGTACATCTTTGGTACAGGGCATCCGTGTCATGGACAATTGACAACTGTCAAATCAAGGTTTCCGCTGACCAGTATCACGTGACCATATCGCGGGCTCAAGTTTAGAGCTCATCGAGGTCAGCTTTTTTTTTTACGTTGACCGCTGACCAGGTAATGGTTTTCGATTGGATTGCAGGCTCAAGTCAGGTTAACTTAACCAAAACGAGACACCCAAGCCAAAACGAGGCTTTATTTTCACTTAAAAATTCACTGGCATTAATGGGAGGAACAAGTAGCTCAAACTTGGTGGAGGAAGTTTTTTCTTTGGACAAACCTTTTGCTGTTTTTGTTGATGCGTGTTTTTCCTAAAGTGGATCGATGCGTATTTTCAAGTGGTAGAAAGTTCGACAACACAGGTAACTTAAATAAATTGAAGCTTAGCATTTGCTTTAGTCGTTGTTACTTTTGTTCAGGAAGGAAACTTGTATTTTTGTCTCGACTGGATATAAATAACAATCTACTCGTTTTGGACACAAAGAAGTAGCTAGTCAAATTGTTTGTTTGTTGTTTTGCTAGCAAGCGAACGAGTGTTTTTCCTCCGCTTGGATGACTGTACATGTTTTTCGACGTCTGTGTTTCTATAGTGTTAAGAACTGAAAGAAACGTTTGCCTTTATTTTATTAACACGTAATCGCAATGAGTCCTCGTAAAGTATCATTTATGTTTTGCGCGACGAGGGCAATTTCAGTAAATTTCTGAAAACACAAGTGATATTAATCCTTAATTTTACTATGCCCCATGCGATCACCTATCCAAACTATCAGGATTCTTTTCCTTTTTCTCTTTTCTACAACATCTAAGCTTATTTCTAAGCTTAACTTATTACGAAATATGTTTGTTAAGCCCCGAATAAAAGATCAAACATTTTGATCCAACATCGTGTTTGTCACACATAACGTTTGGTGGCTAAACGCATAACAATGTTTGACCAAACACCGGCCCAAGTGAGTCCAAACAATGGTTTTTGTGTATTATCGCTGAAATTTTCGACGTTACGTGGTTCATTTGGTTGCTTTTTACCATTTGTGTACGACTTGTTTGTTGGAGTGGCTAAACGATCAAAAATTTGTTCGTAATGCGAAATTTTGGGTGAACATGTTTGATCTAGATCAAACATGGAAAGCCGTTTAATGCGCTATTGAGAGTAGTGGCTAAACCTTCCAACATGCTTGTCAAACGATGTTGGATGAAAAAATTTGATCATTCTTTGATTGCTTAACTTGTTTTCGAACAAACACATGCGTCGACTGTATTGTTTTCTTGTAATGTTTTGAGGTTTTTGAACCGCAGTCAATTCCTGTTGACTGCTCTAAACATAAAATTTTGGCGCAAGGAAAGCCATGTGGGGTTGCTCAATACCAGTAAAAACTAGTAATAATCGTGGAGCTCCGCTTTTAGGCTTGGCTAAATTTATATATTATTTTATAGGGGAACAGGAAAGAAAGGGAAGGCAGCGTTCGGGTAAGCTTTTGGGAATGTCAAAGACTTGAAGTCCTTGATTGGAAATAAGCCGGTTCTGGCACTATCTGCCACTGCAGACAAGTCCATCAGGTAGAGGCTTTGCAAGCTTCTTGGGTTTAAAGACCACAAGGAACTTGTCATAAGTCCTAACAAAGAGAACATTCGATTTTCAACCATTGAGTGTGGCAAAGGCTTGCACTGTTTGGACTGGTTGGTAGAATTAATCAACGACAAGACTATAGAGGCACCACCAACCATAATATTCTGCCGCACGGTTAGTGACATAGTGCTGGTACTAAGCACTTTGCTGATGAAACTTGGGGATTACGTATATGTGCCAGGAACAGATCCACCTCTAGATCGATGCCTTCTGTCGGTGTACTATTCAGCTACTCCAGAATCTGCAAAAACTAGAGTTACAGACTCATTCACTGGGAATGGCAAGGCAAGAGTCGTGATTGCATCAACATCACTTAGTATGGGGGTTGACTTCCCTCATGTCAGGTATATGATAAATTTTGGTCCTGGGAGAACACTGGCTGACCATCTACAACAAGCGGGAAGGGCTGGAAGAGATTCATACAAGGCCATAATATAATATTTTACCAAGGGAAGCATCTTGGACAATGTGTGGGTGCAATAAAGGAGGTAATCAAGAAGGATGGCTGCATTAGGAAGCTTCTTCTGCACCACTGCACTGACAATGATGTTACATTAAATCCAAAACATGACTGTTGCAATAGATGCCATGCACTTTGCAGATGTGATGGAGAGAAGTGCACAGTACCTTCCTTCCCTGACAAATGGTCACCCAGCAGCAAGGAATCAGAGAAAGTAAGGGACATTAGTGATGAGGATAACACATGTTTACGTGATGCACTTAATGAAATCAAGCAATCTCTTTCATCGTGCACAAGGACAACTTTTTTTTTATCTTTCTGGTGTTTTGTGTCATGGATTTTCTGTTTCTATTATTGATTCTATTATAGATAATTCCCATAAAATATTTACATTGACAGATCTTATGGAGAAGAGTTTTATTTCATCCCTTCATTTAGGTGTTATGGTCCTTGAAGTTTTTAATGAAATATTTGAGGATATTACCCTTGATAGTAGTATTTACAGATTGGCAGTAGAATCACAGCCTGTATACAGTTATTTAATGGAGATAGCACAAGGACAACAGCAGGACACCGTTGTTTAAGTATTTGTATATGTACATGATATTTATGATCGGGACAATGTATTGACCTTCTTCCCATACATACTCTGCAAATTTAGCAGAAATTCCATAGGGATTGTTGGGTCAATTTTGAACCCCCTCCGTGGGGAGTATGGATTGTTTACTGTGTTGGATCACACAATTCAAAAATTATACTGTAATTGGTGTTGTCAGTGGTCTGCCATTACCCTGGTACTACCTGCCAAAGGGTACACATGTACTTTATCAGATACCAGCTTTAATAGAATTTACAAGTGTATTGGTGTTATGAAATCAGTGAAGTGGTAAGGGTCTGTGGTCTGTGCTCCTTAGAGAGCCAAGCACTTGAGGAATCATTTTGGTATCCCAGCGAATTAGTTCAATAACAGTGTACCAGCACAATGTAGCTTGTTAGTAATACTACAAAATTTATTTTATACCATGATTAAATTACATTAAAAGAATACATCAAGGCCGGTCTGCATTTATTAATGTGTTCAAATTACAGGTAAGCGAGCTTCAAAAGCTAAAACTAAATCAAATAAAACAACACTCTCGCCTCTTTACTACAAAATTTCTTTACTATTGTATTTCGAGGGGAAGACATGAAGTAGGGTAATCTGAAGAGATAAGACTTAAGTAAATACTTCGACAGTAAGCGTAGTAATTCACCTTCCCTCAGCCGAATCATCAGTGGTGCTTCACTACCCAAAAAACGATATCAGCATTACATTGGCTTTGGAAACACGTATCGCCTTTCCCAGCGTTCACAAAATTTGTTTAAAGTGCTTACTTTGGGACCAAAACCGCAGATATTCCCCCAACAACAATGAATCATGTGGGACACTGACAAGTTCGCAAAACAAAATGGCGTCTTCTTCATTCCACATCACTTCACGCGCGAGAACTCGCGAGTATCGCGTAGCGGAAGTAATTTTGATTGGCTGATTTTGGAAAATGTCAATCGATCAAAAAAGTGGGCGGTAGACGTTCCGTGGAAGACTTGTATCAGGCTCTGATTTTTCGTTTCACCCTTTCCCGCGGGAAAGGTCTATCGTCGAAACGAAAATAGAGCCTGATCGCAGGTTAATTATAAGCAAATGCACACTGTAGTTACAGGCACATATTTTTTTTCCCTAGTTGTGCTTGTTAATGCAGGCGCAAAACTGACTAATTACACATAAAATTTGTTTTCATGCATGTCACCACCGTTCAGAGTCAGTGGCATATATGGATATAACTAGCCAACATGTCATAATATTATTTGTCCTCCTTTGAACACAAGCAAACATTTATTTGGAAAGACAATTTCTACACCAAAAACTGCTTGTAGAGTTCTGCAGTCTTAAATCGATCAATCTAGAAACCATAGATTAATATTATTCAAGAAATGCTAAGCTGAATATATAAATAAAACAATCAAAAAAACAAAACGAAAATCAGAATAATTTAAATCTGATCAGTTTTACTGGAGGTAATGGTGATCATCAAACAATAACAATAGTAAAAATTAAAAAACAACAGCATGAAAGCTGATTCTGTAGTATCAACTGTTCAGAGGCAATGGCACAATTATTATGAAAACAGGAAATTGTCCTGTTTCTTTGAACACAAGCAAACATTTATTTTCAAAGACAATATCCATACCCAAAACTGCTGTAAGAGTTCTGCAGTCGTCAATCGATCAATTTAGAAACCATAGATTAATATTATTCAAGAAATGCTGAGCTGAATATAAAAAACATAACAATAAAAAACCAAAACAAATCGAAATAATTTAATAGTTTAATTATTATGAAAATAGAAAATTTTCCTATTTGTGCATACTAGCAAACATATTCTCAAAGACAAATTTGCACATAACAAATACTTGAAGAGTACGGCAGTTTAAAATGTAGTAATCTAGCCTTCACAGAATAAAATTCAAGAATGTTAAGCTGAATTCAGACAAACAAAACAATAAAAAATATCTGATCAGTGTTAGTGGAGGTCATTGTGAACGTAAAACAACAACAACAACAGTAAAATTAGTTAATCAGTTGTACAAAAAGTTGTTTTTGGTGATGACAACTTATATTTATTGCACTCTTAGTATAGCCAAAATATCTAAAAACAACCTAAGAATTCTCTTAAGCAAAAGATGAATAGCTTAGGTTGGCTTCACAATATACTTTGATTAGCCAAATGCATTTTTTTTTTCACTGCTTTATCAAATAAAACAAACTTATTTTTTTCATAGGAAAAAATAACTCAGTCCTTGCTTCAAATTGATTTAAGTCTCATACTTATTAAGCTTTATAGCTCTTCCTTAAAGCTGTTCACTCGACCAAATTCACTGACAAATTTGCTTGGTACTATCACAACGCGAGTTTCTGTTTCTATTGAAACTAATCGAAAAATAAAAGTCCGGTTCTTGGGATTCATCACTGCGTACGCTAGCTGTCCGGATAAAGTCTTGAACAAACTCGCTCGGTACTATCCAAACGATTTTCCATTCTGTCAAAACTAATCGAAAAATAAACGGTAAAATCTAATTTTGGATTCAATTTGGGATTTGTCACTAAAGCTACACCTCCGTATAAAAGCTGTGAAAAAGCGAAAAGCTTTGCATGCGGTTCAGTAAACAGAGTTAATTCCCAGTCTGATCTTGTCATTAATTTACCAAGTTCAAACATTTTGTTAAGCTTATTTAAGCTTATTTTTAAATTAAAAACGTGTACGATACTGTCCTTAGAATGACTAGCTATTCAAATTGACGTGACTGAAAATATCGCTTACCAGACTACCTCCTGAATCCTGGAATAAACAGTTTCTCTTCAAAGTTAATTATACTTGTCCATGTTGTCATTTCGTGGACTGCCGAGGCCATGACACTTCTTGGCTCCTTCAATTCTGTTATAACGAAATCGTCAACCAACTCCAAACTTAAGAGGCTTGTAAGAAAGTAGAAAATAGTAAGCGCTCTCTGGGTTCTTTTATTCTTCTGGGATCAGCACTTCGAAAGACGTTTCACAAGCAACTGCCAGAGTTATACAGCTATAAACAGTACCGCATCACGTACGTCTGGTAGGTATTATCTTCAACATAAAATCTGCGAGACTGCGTAAATTGACGGGCAAAGTCTCCTAAAAAGACTTAAATAGAACTCTCCAGCTGTGATTCACTTGAGAAAACCAACCTAATAGCAATTTTTAAGTTGAAATTGTCCAAAACACCATCGAACTGTGTTTACTCGAAAGGCGCCAAACGTTTGAATGAATCAAGAGGGAAGCCAATGCATATGGCGGCCAAATGCAGCATGGCAAGAAATGAGGGACACGCGTGCGCAGTTCGTAGTGGTACTTAGAAAAATCCGCCACGGTTTTCAACTTTGAATTTAAGCGTTCTTCTTTGGTAAGAAAAGTATGGCGGAATGCCTTTTCCAGCTCAATCGCCTTCGAAAAATCTAACTTTGCAAGCCCGTACGGGAACGAATGCCCTGGTATCAATCTGATCCTGTTTCTTGATATCGATAGTCGTTCTTCGACACAAATATTAGTCACTTTCCAGCTTTATCCGCCACGGTTTTGAACTTTGAAGTTGAGCTTTCTTCTTCGGTAAGAAAAGTATGGCGGAATACTTTTTCCAGCCGCCGGAATCGCCTTCGAAAAATCTAACTTTGTAAGCCCGTATGGGAACGAATTCCCTGGTATCAATCAGAAATATTGTTCCAAAACAATGTAGTTCACGTCCATGGAACTGTTTTTCTATCACAGTTTCGGTCCACCACGGTAATCAGCATTGAAGATGGACTTTTTTCAAGTCTACTTGGATGAAGGAGCGCCATGAGAGCTGTGAGCGTTTCATAAGCTCCAAGTTTTCGCAAGCTCGAAGTACTGCCGGCCATTTTCTATCATTCTTCTCTATTCCAGGCTTTTTACGGATAGAAATCCTCGATAAAAGACTGAGAATGACAACAAATCCTTGCGGCGAGATAGCGCGAAAATTAAACTGCAGGAAATCAAATTATCAATTCGCCGTGATCGTTCGAAACACAGTACACTTTCATACGCCAAGAATGTCCGATATTTCACCTAAACAGCCAAAAGTCGATTTATTTATTAGTGGAAATTTTCCAGATAACAAACTTTCTTTATTATCTTTATTTCTTCGCTGTTGTAGACAACCGTAGATTACTCGACAGGGCCGTCATACTTTTTTTTTTTTTATTTTGAACCGCCTGCGAATTTCTATAGCAACGATCATCCAATAGCATCTCGCCAAAGAAAGAAAGTAATTGACAGCTCTCTAGACTGCTCTGATGTGACTCCGCCCCCTCATGTCCCTCATTTCTTGCCATGGAATTTTCGCATGAAATGTTCTCCTTTAGTTTTAAAACAAACAGTTTTAAAACAAACAGTTCTCTTACAAAAGAATAGTTGAAGGCTCTAAATCAGAAGTCGCCGTTTCGGTTTAAACTCCCGAAATCATTACATTTCCGCAATCTCTAAACTTGCGGCCCATTTTTCTTTCGCTTATGCTTAGAAAACGGAGATATAATTACTCAGACACGGTAAAGAGTTCTAGATTAACACAGCCAAATCTTGTCGTTTAATTTTATGAAGACTAATGTACTTTAAACACAAACTAAAATATTTCAAACCCTCTGACCACGTGACTGGTGACGTCATGTCCTGGTTCTGGTTGTTTCCAAAATTGTCAGGTGAAACCTTACTTTTTCTCAAATTTTCGATTTCGTGTAAAGTAACGTTAAATATTTGGAGAGCAAGGGATCTTACGTTATTCGGAAATTAAAGCGATGATCATGAAGTCCCTGGGCCTCTCACAGCTTATAGCGGAGCTCCAGCGGCCCGAAGGGCCGCGAAGCGGAGCACCATACCTATAGAAACCCGTCAACTGCTTTTCTCATGGTAAAAATGGCTAGCGGTATTGCTTGTGGGCACGCACGACGACGACGACGGTGGTGTTGCCCAATAACTAATAATATCCTAATAATAATCATAATAATCCAACATGGCGGCCATACTCCACCTGGCCCAGCAGCTGACCAGCCAGTTTACAGTTTACACCCAGCGTACACCTTTAATACTGGACATCCATCTTATAGCCAATTGACACCTGTCAAAACAAGGTATCCGCTGACCAGTGTCACGTGACCATATCGCGGGCTCAAGTTGAGACCTCATCGAGGTCAGCTGTTTTTTTTTGAAGTTGACCGCTGACCAGGTACTTGCTTTCGATTTGATCGCAGGCTCAAGCCAGGTGCGGGACACCCAAACCAAATCAAGGCTTAATTTTTCGCGCGCTTTCTGCGGCTCGTAATTTCACATTCACTTGGTTTCTTCATTTTGAGCAAAACAACTTCATCGTCTTCGATCGAAGTTTGTTTTTAAATTCGCGTAAAAAGCATAAAAATCAAGAACTTGTCAAAAGATACTCCGGAACGTGAATTTTCAAGTAATGAAGGGAAGAGCGATTTTTCTCAAGAAAAGCTTCAAACTTGGATCGATTGTGCGGTTGTAAACAGTATAATTCAACGCTTCAAGGGCTTTCACTTTACCGCGGCATCTTGCATCTCACTAAGAAAGGTCACTTAACAGTTCACCTGTGTTAATGGGAAGAACGAATAGCTCAAACTCTGTGGAAAAAGCTCTTTCTTTGGACAAACCGTTTGCTATTTTTGCGGATGCTTGTTTTTACTTTACTGAAGCTTACGTATTTTCAAGTGGTAGAAACCTCTACAACACAGCGCAGGACAGTGAGGTAAATTAAATAAATAGAAGCTTAACATTTGGTTTAATCGTTGTTACTTTTGTTCAGGAATGAAACTTGTATTTTTCTCTCGAATGGATGTAAATAACAATCATCTGTACTCGTTTTGGACGCAAAGAAGTAGTTGAATTGTTTTTTTTTTTTTTGTTACGTTGTTTTCTTTGCAAGCGAACGAGTGTTTTTACTCGGCTTGGCTGACTGTTTTTCGACCTTGGTACCTCAACAGCGTTAAGAAACGTTTGCCCTTATCTTAATAACACGTAATCACAATGAGTCCTCGTAAAATTAAGCATTAAAGTTCGATTAAAAAAAAAAAGCCGATCAAATGCATGTGCATGTGCACGTCTCAAAATCTGACATAAAGTTGTCAAAATTTGAAAAACGTTTTAGAGGTCTTCGTCGAAAGCGGCCTGTAAACAACAATATTAAGTTTCGCCGTCTATAAACATGTCGTCTTAATTTGTTTGAACCGGTAAGAATCAGCGTTTGGATGTTAAAAACACCGAAATCGGTTGACTGGTTGGGCTGGATTTGATAAATTTTATATTGGACGGGTCTGCGAGAGAAATGCTGGTGTGGTTTGGCAAGCGCTTTCTTCGTTAACTGGATGACGCTTTGCCACTGAGAATCCTTAATTGAAGAAGGTTCTTCGGAAGACATGGGAAGTACCAGTAAAACTATAAAAGCTCTTTAGCGTTTTGTGTCAGCCAAGGAAAGATTTTGTGGGAAATGGCGTTATTATTCAGCTCTGTCGCGTTGCGAGTGATTGCTGCCTCAGCGATTCCTGTTGACTGCTCTAAACGATCAGGTGTGGAGCTCTTTTTTGTCTTTTCTACGGACATTTATGTCAAAATTGCTAAGCAATTTTTGTTACTTGTCTGATTTCTCCACCTTCTCCAACAATCTTCGAAGAAATATTATTCGTATTGTGCTTTGTTTTCTTGTAATACTTGTGTTTGTTGTTCTGTTGTTTTTGAACCGCGGTCAAGTCCTGTTGACTGCTCTTAACGATCAGTTTTTACCCTTTATTGTCTTTTCTACGGGCATTTATGTCAAAATAAATACCGATTTTTCTAGACTAATCAGTACAAGCCATTATTATTACAAGCTAGTCTTGTTTAATTTCTCCACCTTCTCCTTCTTCCAGCAAAACACTCGCATCGTACTTTGTTCGCTTGTGGTGTTTTTTTTTTTATCCGCTTTGAATTCCGTTACGCTTTCATCCGAAAGTAGTTAGGACTCACGAATGTCTGTATTTTTTTTGCAAACGTTTGCTATCGAAAACTCTTCGTTTTCCCTGCTGCTGCTCAATTGTTTTGGACACAAATTAAACTGGCCCAAATAATAGCCATGCGAAGTTGCTTGGTGAGAGTGTGCAACTCCGATTCTAGGCTTGGCCTGGCTAAATGTATATATGGCCTTCAGATTTTCTTTTTATAATCGCTACATACCAGACTGGAATGGTGTTCCATCGAACATCATGCATGCACTTTCTTTAAGCAGTTTTAAGTCCTATCTATTACATTATTTGTGTCAATTTTAAATCAGATGTAGCTTGTGAGTGACAAGTATGTAATTTAATTAGGTTAGCTTTGGATTGTATTTCAATTTTACTTCTTTATTTTTAGTGTCAATCTCAAAGCAGGGGTGACTTGTAAGAGACAAGTATTCGATTTAATTTGATTAGGTTAGCTTTGGGCCACATTTAAATTTCACCTCTTAGTTTTTAGAATGTGTAATACAGTAATAGCCCATGTATAAGAACCAGAATTTTCTAATTTAGCCTAAATAGATTCTTATAAAAATGGTACTGAAAGCAAATTTAGGCTACCAAGGTTCTTAAAATAGGTTCTTAAATTTTTATATGAATTTTACCTGAATATACTATATATATGATAAATATAACCTCATAATACAGTATAAATCATTTATTTGTACCATAGAGAAATGCCTATAGGCAGTTCACTGCAGGTACAGTATATGTCCTTAACAAAACATAACAAAGAAACTTATTCAGCAGTTTCTACCTTTACACTTTTACAGCAGCCCCACTGATAAGAACCTAACTTAAAATTTTAGCCTTAATAGGTTCTTATGTGGAGGGGGCTTAAAATGAAAATTTTAGCCTAACAGGTTCTTAAAACCCAGGTTCTTATACGTGGGATATTACTGTATTAGATAATATTCTTTGTATGGGAATTTACTTTCTCCCAATTATTCTCCAGTCATGCACTTTTTTTTGGTATCAACTTAGATGTATTCGCATGACAAAGTATTACTAAACTTAAAGTGAGCTCTTTCTCATTAATATATACATCCTTTGGACTTCCTTCTCCTGCATGCAGTCTTTCAATTAATTTTATTCATAGCTGGTCACACCAATCTTGTGGTATGTTTGGATGACATTTGGCACTAATGTGTAATGGGATGTTTGATTTTGATGAAGTATGTTGTGCAATTTCAAATGTACATGGAGAAATGTGAGACTAGTCCTTACCTTTCTTGCAAAATAGAAAATCAAGTTAAGATTGCTAACACGGATTTCCAGCACTTTTGCTTTCGTGAATCATTACCTTAAATCCTCATACTACATTGTTAATTACCTTGATAGTGATATCAACCAAAGTTGCTTAGTCTTGCACTTGGCTGGCCAGAAAAGCAGCTGGATTTCTTTTTGAAAACACTGTAGGTGCATTGATTGATGAGCTTAATGTCAGCAAGCAGTTTTTTGCGATAGTAAGGTCAAGAAGTAACTGATCAAAAGAAATATCTTGGCCTTAATGCATATCATCTAAATATTTTTATTGATTTCCATGTATCTTTCTTTCATAATTTTTTTGATGCATACATATATCCAGAGGATACACAATTTCTGATTTCCAACTGTCTCATGGGAGCTAGGCTTTGGATAACTGAAATTGCATTCATTATGAAGTGATGATCTGAATCACTATATGTCTGATGTCGGATACTGATTCAAAATAGCATTCACCAGTCTTCTCCACCAATTTCTAGTGGCTCTAAACCATAACTAAGTAGCCTACAGTTGAACGGGGAAACAGACCTGTCCTTAGGTATTGCTCTAAGATGTTAAGAAATGTTTTGTTTTAAAAATTTATAGATGCAAACTAGCGTTGCAGGTTCTTTTTCGCACAAAGTATTAAAGATTATTTTTTTTTAAAAACCTACCTCAATATATTTTTTTTGCTTTTTAACATCTCCAAACTCAATTTGCAAAGGAATTTGTATTACCTTACTGAATAGAACGCTTGTTTTTAGGTGGGGTGGGAGTCCAAACCCGTACTAAAAGGGAGTTTATATCTGCTAGCAGTTCTGGACTAGGGGTCCAAATCTGATCCACAAGCAGATCTGGACTGAAGGGTGCAAATCTGCGGGGGGTCCAAATCCACTGTGACACTGGCTCAGATCACCTTTCCATACTATTTTTTACAGCCTTGGGTCTGTAGCTTGAGTGAGGTCAGATGGGTGATATGACAAGCACACTATATGTAAATGCCAGTAGAAAAAGAATGCTTTTGGAGCTCCGCTTTTAGGCTTGGCTAAATATATATATTATATTCGGCTTCAACTCTAGATATCCCGGATGATGTTATTTCTACAGTGAAAACTAAATTATTCAGCTTCTTATCGAGTGAAACTGGGAGCTTTTAGAAGTGAATGGAAGCGGACAGATAGGGGTTGTCCACAAGGATCGGCCCTTGGCCCATTGTTATGGAACATCTTTCAAAACGACCTTACATACGTAATTACCTCGCATCTCTCTATATACGCGGATGACCATCGAATGTATGAAACAGCGGGGGGGGGGGGGGGGGGGGTCAATAGGGCCTCCGAATGGTATGCTAGCAATCTCCTAAAGGGGAACCTGAGCAAATATCAAACTATGACTTTAAAGCATAAGAGGACAGAAAGTAACATTCCATTACACTTTCAAGGAAACACCATTGAATCTGTGGACTGTCTTAAGTTGGTAGGAGTCACCATAGACGAACAGTTGAATTTTAACGCCCACATTAATGAAAAATGTAAGAAGGCGAGTCAAGGTAGGCATAATGTTGAGGCTTAAAAAGCTTATCCCTGCCAATGCTAAATTAACTTTGTATAAATCAGCCATATTGCCTTACTTAACCTATTGCCACCTGACTTGGCATTTCTTAAGTGCTACTGATAAAAGAAAGCTCGAACGGATTCAAGAAAGAGCACTACGCGAAGTTTTCCTAGATAAGCAATCAAGCTGCCAAGCACTGCTGGACAAAAGTGATCTAATGACGCTCCATAACAGAAGACTGCAAGATATTGCTATCCTTATGTATAAGGTGAAACACAAACTATTCTCCACCAAAATATGCGAGTTATGTCACACGCATTGCACACCCTACAACCTAAGGGTAGCGGAGTTCGCCATTCCCAGATTTAGGACCAAGAAATATGGTAAACATTCACTCACCTACCTGAGACCAAAGTTGTGGAATAAGCTACCAAGCGAAATTAGAACCCTCCCATCATTATTTAGTTTTAAAATCGTATCCGTAAATTTGATTTAAGTGTAATGGAAGAAGACGACAATTGTTCTAATTGCATCCTTTGTAATTCTTAATCCTGTTAGATAATTTATCCCATTAGTTGATTGTTAATATATTTTTAACTATATTATATTGTCAGGGTTTTAGTTTTAATAGTTCATTAGAAAATAGTTTGTAGGTTATTAATTGTGTCCCCAATTAGTAGAGGGGTTTTTAACCCCATCGGCTGGACATTTTAAGACACATTAATAAAGTATATGTATGCATGCATGCATGCATCCATGCATGCATGCATGTATGTATATGTATGTATGTATGTATGTATGTATGTATGTATGTATGTATGTATGTATGTATATGTATGTATGTATGTATGTATGTGTGTTGTGGAAAAACAAAAAAGATAGAATTAAACGGGTGGGGCTCTACCAGGATACGGTGAATACGCATGGTGGATACTCAGATAATGTTTAAGGCACTGAGACTATCATGGATCCCAAGGCTTCTGAAGAACGGGAGTTACAACTGGAAAACAATTCCTGATTATTACTTGAGAAAAGCAGGTGGCCTGAACTTCTTATTGAGATGTAATTACCATACAAAACACTTTCCCCAACTGCCGCGGTTCTATAGAAATATTTTGGCCTACTTCAATGAACTTAAGATTCTATATGGTTATGATCAAGCACAAGACACAGTTTTATATAACAACAAAGAGATACTCGTTGAAAACAAGCCAGTGTTCAATAAAGAATGGTACATGAAGGGCATTCTGTCTATTCAAGACCTTCTAGACCACGATGGTCAATTATTATCGTACCGTCAATTTATTAACAAGTACTTTTGTAAAACTAATTTTCTTCAATACTATCAGATTATCAGCGCCATCCCAAAACTACTTTTGATTAAAGCAAGGACCACAGAACCAATTAGAAAAGAGCTTTACAGTGGTAATGTTTTCACTTTCCAATTGAATGAATCAGTTCAGTTACATCCAGATAACATCAAGACAAGAGACTTTTATAGACTAGTTTTGGCAAAAACTCACACAGTGGACCACGCAGGTCCAAAGAAATGGAACGGAAATTTACCTCTGAGTGAGGAAAAGTGGGAAAAAAATTTTACGTCCTTAAAAAAACTCTGCAAAGAAACGAAGCTAAAGGAATTTCAATTCAAATTAATTCATCGAATTATAGTGACAAAAAAGGAGCTGCATCGTTTTAGCATTAAGGAAGGTGACAATTATATATACTGTGATGAAAAAGATTCAATCGACCACACTTACAGAGTTTGCCTCCCCATTCAAGTCTTCACAGAGAAAGTTATTGAGTGGTTTAATACTGTAAATGGATCTCGATTCAACCCTTCTGCTGAAAAAAAACTGTTTAATTATACTTTGCTTTTCATGAGGTATTACATCTATACTAACAAAGTACATGATAAATTAATTCTCCTCCCAGATTTTATTACAAAAATACTTCTCAACTAAAAAGTTGTTACCTTAAGCTTCACTGTATATTGTAGTATATTGTATAAGTTTCAAATTCATTAGTATTATATTGCTGTAGCCAATTAATTTCTAATATGTAAATACCCGATTTTATGTAAGCAAGGATGACAGAAAGCGGAATAAAAAAAACGTTGAATTTAAAAAGCACTCGACCTAGTCCTCCAAATTTCTCGCTCATCTGCATTGGCCCCTTAAGGAGGCTCGAAAGGGTTTCTTACAGCTGATATGCATGTCAAAACAATTCAAGATTAATATTTTTTGCTGTAAGTCACTTAAACAAATTGTAGGTTATCTTACAACAGGGTTGTTAAATTTTCAATTGAGACAACTTCTGACGTCATGTGCGTTGCCATGGCAACCATGCCTCTCTAAAGACCTACCCCTAAAAAGTCACTTTTTTAAATTTATCTTTAAAACTAACTCGGTGACCTATATTTTTTATAAGCGTTTTTCAATGTTTGCAATATTATTCACTTTCTGTGAAAATTTTAGAAAATTCTGTAGTGTGGAAACGGAGATAATTCGAAAAATAGCCTCTTAAGGATTAAAAAACATCTACCCTACAGATTTTTCTTAAATGCCTAAAATGCTAGATAAAGTTGAATGCTATTTGCATGAAAAATTTCAACATAGGTCACCGAGCAAATTTTTGAGATAAATTGATAATAATTTTGCACCTTTTATTTCCGGTTCGCGTGATTTCGCGCAAATCATTATTTCCGGTCGCGCTCTTCAAGTTACCGCTGACCTTATTCGCGCGAGTTGCGAGACTCATACAGACTCGAAATTCTATCGGACTCCATTGTCTCTCGTCGTGTCTGCTTATCAAGGCAATTAATAGAGGAATTAACAGGCTAAAAGCATATGAAATCAAAGTAAAGAGAAAGATCTTGTCTATTGTTCGTGGATTTACCTTAATATGGAGGAAATTATTCTTCTGTTCAATGAAATTCTCGACGATTTGGTTTGGTGAGGCGAGAAGTTTCGAGACGATTCAGGGAGTGTCATAACTCCATACAGACCGTTTATTCCAAGTTTGAAATTTCTTGAAGAGTACTGAAGGCCAAACCGGAGTCTGCCAACTACTGGATTGTTGTTAACTTTACAGAGCCATTCGGAAGGTAAGTGAGATTTCCGCTGAAGGTGTCAACAACTTCTTGTCGTCGCTCAAGAACTGTTGCTTGTTGCAGGGCTTCGTTCGGTAAAGACGTTTTTCCACGATTCATAACAGTTTCAGCGCTTTGCTCGGGTGGCGGAGAAAACAGAATCTTCTAAGTGCTTTCACATCTTCCAATGCGTCATGAGCGGAAAATTCACAATTAACAGTGCCTTATAAACACAGCCCAATTTGTTGTTTGGCGAAGATTTCAAGGTGTTGTTCAGTTGACTTCGAAGGAATTTCAAAACTGAAAGACTTTCACAGAACAATAGTTAAATTTCATGCAGCTGGTTGGAATATCTGCAGCCTCCGTTACGGAGAAGTCTTGAGGTATCAAACACTGAGGAGCTGTGCAGGATTTATGGTATTGTACAGTGCATATCTGATCTCTCTCTCGAGTGCAAACTATTGTTATTTATACAATGCAGGCCTTTTTTGACAAGTTTTCCATTTTCACCAACTTTTTTATAGTGTGAAGTGAACTGATTACATTCAATTTCTATACAGGTATATTTGTCAAGTTTTGAACTTTTTAAACTGCATGTATACTTATTTGAACATTGTAGTTGTTTGAGTTAAAATTGTTTCATATAAAATTAAGCTTACGTGAAGTTGAAGTTCCTTCAATAATTCGTGACCCGACTACATGCTACACGTACTTTCCGACTGTTTTCCTTGCCTGAGTCCTGTGTGTACATGTATTATGAAGGTTGGAACTTTTTTAAATACGTTTATGACATTCAACACCCAATGAATCGAAAGTATTTAAAGCCAAGTGTAGTGTAGTGAAATGTAGTGTTGTAAATTTTTACGTACCAAATTCTACCGTCTTGTTTGTTTGTTTTTTTCGAGCTATAAAATCGTTGATCGCGGGTTCTTGAGCATCTTTCCTCAAAACGACGCTTCTTTGCTGACTTTTTTACCTGAGTCATCTTGTTGACGGAAAGTACACTGTTCTCAACGCTCTTTTTAGAAGCAAACTTCCCCTTTTTATTCCGCAAATAGCCGCATTCAGCTTCAGAAGACAGATTTACTTTTTCATTTGAGGCCGCCATTGTTGTTTACAACTCCCACCGCTCGCGCCTCGTAACTTCGCGGGAGGATCGCGCAAGAACACGCACGGGATACATGCATTTGGATCCACTCTTCGCGCGGTCAAAAAAACCTTTCGAGCCTCCTTAAATTTCAAATGCCAGACGTCAAGTGGTCATTTTCAAATACCCCACACAAATGGAACCTCAAATATCCTATTTGCCTTTAAATTGATCAAGAAATCTTGTGACAGTAGCCTGAAACGCTAATTCAGGGATAGTCACGTGACTGATGACGCATCACTCTAACTTTGAGTTAACAGATATTTTATGGCAAATGTTATTATTAGCTAGTGTGATCCACCCATGGTATAAAATTGTTAAAATTATAAAGTTAAAAAAATTAGCCTCAAGCGATTCTGGGAAATTTTTTTATGATAATTATAATTTTAAAATGAGCGATATTACACGACGTTTCGAAGTCATTCTTCACTTCAGTGATAAATGTAACGGTCGTTTCAGGTTTAAATTAAGTGGTTGTTTTTAACGTTAGCCAACGAATTAGTGCGCGCGCCAGGAAATGTTCTAAACAAATATATTCGCGCGAAGCTTCAGAAGACAGATTTACTTTTTCATTTGAGGCCGCCATTGTTGTTTACAACTCCACCCGCTCGCGCCTCGTAACTTCGCGGAGGATCGCGCAAGAACACGCACGGGATACATGCATTTGGATCCACTCTTCGCGCGGTCAAAAAACCTTTCGAGCCTCCTTAAATTTCAAATGCCAGACGTCAAGTGGTCATTTTCAAATACCCCACACAAATGGAACCTCAAATATCCTATTTGCCTTTAAATTGATCAAGAAATCTTGTGACAGTAGCCTGAAACGCTAATTCAGGGATAGTCACGTGACTGATGACGCATCACTCTAACTTTGAGTTAACAGATATTTTATGGCAAATGTTATTATTAGCTAGTGTGATCCACCCATGGTATAAAATTGTTAAAATTATAAAGTTAAAAAAATTAGCCTCAAGCGATTCTGGGAAATTTTTTTATGATAATTATAATTTTAAAATGAGCGATATTACACGACGTTTCGAAGTCATCTTGACTTCATTTTCAAGTGATAAATGTAACGGTCGTTTCAGGTTTAAATTAAGTGGTTGTTTTTAACGTTAGCCAACGAATTAGTGCGCGCGCCAGGAAATGTTCTAAACAAATATATTCGCGCGAATTGAGTCTGATTAGGTGTTCAACTTCGGTTTCCTCTCACGGGTGAAAAGCATTTCGCGGATTAGACAGTCAAGCTTTCCCTGACATTTCTTTAAAACGGAGAACTGTAATCAAATGTATTTCAAAACGTTTTCTCCTTCGTAATTATAATTTACTTTTATAGCGGAGCTCTAGTGGCCCGTAGGGCCGCCAAGCGGAGCACCATACTTATAAAAACTCGTCAACTGCTTTTCTCATGGTAAAAACTGCTAGCGGTATTGCTCGTGGGCGCGCACGACGACGACGTTGCCCAATAATTGATAATATCCTAATAATAATCATTAATAATCCAACATGGCGGCCATACTGTAGCTGATCACCAAGTTTACAGCGTACATCTTTGATATAGGGCATCCGTGTCATGGGCAATTGACAGCTGTCAAAACAAGGTTTCCGCTGACCAGTATCACGTGACTATATCGCGGGCTCAAGTTTATAACTCATTGAGATCAGCTGTTTTTTGAAGTTGACCACTGAGCAGGTAATGGTTTTCGATTGAATCGCAGGCTCAAGTCAGGTTAAAAAAACGAGACACCCAAGCCAAAACGAGGCTTCATTTTTCGCGCGCTTTCTAAGGCTCGATATTTCACATTCAGTTGGTTTCTTCATTTTGAGCAAAACAAATTCATCTCCTTCGAAGTTCTGTCTAAAGGCATAAAAATCAAGCACTACTTAAAGGATACTCCGGAAGGTGAATTTTCAACAGATAAAATGGAAGAGGAAAATATTGTTTTCAGGAAATTCTTAAATTTTGGATCCACTTGTATGGCGCCCGGATTGTGTGGTTGAAAAACAAAATGAATTAACGCTTCAAGGGCTTGTTCACTTTACCGCGGCATCTTGCAGCTCACCAAGAAAGTTCACTCAACAAAGTTCACTCAACAATTCACCGGCATTAATGGGAGGAACCAATATTTCAAACTTGGTGGAAGAAGTTCTTTCTTTGGACAAACTGATTGCTATTTTTGTTGATGCGTGATTTTACTAAAGTGGATCGATGCGTATTTTCAAGTGGTAGAAAGCTCGACAACACAGGTAACTTAAATAAATTGAAGCTTAGCATTTGGTTTAGTCGTTGTTACTTTTGTTCAGGAAGGAAACTTGTTTTTGTCTCGACTGGATATAAATAACAATCTACTCGTTTTGGACACAAAGAAGTAGCTAGTCGAATTGTTTGTTTGTTGTTTTGCAAGTGAACGAGTGTTTTCCTCCGCTTGGATGACTGTACATGTTTTTCGACGTCTGTGTTTCTATAGTCTTAAGAACTGAAAGAAACTTTTGCCCTTATGTTATTAACACGTAATCGCAATGAGTCCTCGTTAAGTATCACTTATGTTTTGCGCGACGAGGGTAATTTCAGCAAATTTCTGAAAACATAAGTGATATTAATCTTTAATTTTACTCGGCCCCATGCTATTACCTATCCAAACTATCAGCATTGTTTTCCTTTTTCTCTTTTCTACGACATTTAAGCTAATGTCTAAGCTTAACTTACCACGAAATATGCTCGTTAAGCCTCGGCTAAAAGATCAAGCATTTTCATCCAGCATCGTGTTTGTCACACATAACGCGTACATTTGGTTGCTAAACGCAAAACAATGTTTGACCAAACACCGGACCAAGTGAGTCCAAACAATGATTTTTGCGTATTATCGCTGAAATTTTCGCCGTTATGTGGTTCATTTGGTTGCTTTTTACCGTTTGTTCACGATTTGTTTTTAGGGGTGGTTAAACGATCAAAAATTTGTTCGTAATGCGGAATTTTGGGTGAACATGTACATGTTTTTCGACGTCTCTGATCAGACATGGAAAGCCATTTAATGCACTATTGAGAGAGGTAGCTAAACCTTCAAACATTCTTGTCCAGCGATGTTGGATGAAAATATATGACCGTTCTTTGATTGCTAAACTTGTTTTCGAATAAGCACACGCGTCGACTGTATTGTTTTCTTTTAATGTTTTGAAGTTTTTGAACCGCAGTCAATTCCTGTTGACTCCTCTAAAGATAAAATATTGCCGCAAGGAAAGCCATGCGGTGTTGCTCAATACCAGTAAAAATAATAATAATCGTGGAGCTCCGCTTTTAGGCTTGGCTAAATCTATATATTAATTATTATAGGACATTTTACAGCGCATAAATGAATCGGCGGACGTACGTACGGTGACCAAAACCAAATTTTCTCGAACAGATGGATTACCATATTTTCTAACCAATGGTGCTCCGCTTCGCGGCCATTTGGACCGCCAGAGCTCTGCTATAAATTTCAATAAAGGCTGAATCTATTAGGATTGTTACAGGTGATCTGTTTGGGGCACCTTTAAAAATGGCATCTAAAGCAAATTCAAGTCCATTGGTAAAACCCTTTAGTTACAATATTTTACCAGACTTACAGTGTTGACAGGATTCCAAACTCTTTGCCATCAGTCCAAGGTCAACAATTCTGTAACCGTTCAAAGAAAATGCCCCCTGTTTGGTGGGATGAACTTGTTCTTTTTCACCATCTCTTGTAACGAGGGACTAGTGAAATAATTAAGTGCGTTCTGGAATATTGTTTAATATTTATGGCAAAATAACCTTCAAGGAAGAATATTCAACCGGTTTATTTCCACCTACCACGTCTTCAGCAAGTCTTTGTGAAGGCTTAAGTTTTACCCTCAGCCTCAGGACAGGTAAGGCTATGTTATCCTCGTTGGAGAGCAGTCTACGTTTACATCTCTCAGCTCGTGCTTTTCGGTTCGAGCTTTTCGTTTCTCAGCTTTCCGCGTTGGGGAAAAAATATAGTTTGTAGGAGTAGGTACATTTTTTATTCCGCAAAATGCAAGGGACGATGAAAGACAAACGGACACTAAAACACCAACAGGAAGTCCCAAGAAAAGTTGATAAATTACACGCGTGGATTTTCCACTGATCACCTAGTTTTTTTTTTTTTTTTGCACGCTCAGGAGATCCTGTGTTTTGCATAGAATTGTTGTAAAAAACACTACTACTTTTGATATAGTTTTCAGTTGAAAAAAATTGTTAGGCGTTCTTACTGACAGTGACTTTACACGGCATTTTCGAAACAACCGGAAACACGAAGAAAAATTCCTTGTCGCAATCGCCGCCATGTTTGTTTTGCTTTTTAAAACCCGCGCGGGCTTTTAAACAACACCACTAACCGCGCGGAAACTGTGTTCGGCCACTTTAATAATATACTTAACTCACATTACAGTGGCTCATAAGATAGCCCACTGACTATCGCGCTTAGGTGAGTTGCATGTAAAGGCGAGCCTTTTTTTAACCCTCCTAGCTGTAATTACTTAAGTGAAATAATTATATGCTGGCCCTCACGATATTGTTGTGTTTGAAGCCTGTGTGGGTATATGGATCCCGTTTTAGTACAAGGGTTTTGTAGTCAGAGAAAATGGTAACCCTGTGTAGAAATAAATACTGCAGCAACGGTTGACTGCCGAGACTTCCTTAACTACATTTAGTGGAAAGACGTAGCAGCTGCCATGGTAGTAAATTGACATTTATGAAATGTAATGGCTAGGCAACAACAAAAGCACAAATTGATCTGAGTACAGTTATAACCACAGTTTAATTGTAAACCTCTCAACAAGAAAAGCGATTAAGGATCAGATTATGTCCCTTTTTTCTCATGCCTCGTATTCCTTTGTGGATGGTGTGTACTATGATATGCTTTTCCAGGTCTCTATTCCACGTTTTCAGAGCCTCTGGGTATGACTGAAGTGTGGTAATTTATTAAAGCTGTCAGGAAAAACCTTATTTAACTATGTTTTCTATAGCCTTATTTCCTACTCCCTGCAAGAAGGCTCCAACTTTTATATCTTTGAATCCATATTCTTCCTGGGAAACAACTAAACCATTTTAAACAAATCTTTTCGATCGCAAACGGAGACCATCACGGAGCGACAGGCAAGTCTTCCTCTTCCAGAACACTCTCTGTCTCGGCTTCACGTCCACTGTTGTCGGACAGGTCTCTCCTTTCTTTGAGGCTCGGTTTCTCAGCTTTGTACTCCTTGAGGAAAGCCAGATCTCTGTCTTCCAGTAAAGCTGGCGACTCAGCCTCGCCCAAGAGATCATCTTCATCGACGGTCTCGTCGGAGCTTGACACACTGCTGGACATGTGGCCGACCAAGGTGAACGATACATCAATAACACTGGAAGTTGCTTCGGACTTTATTGAAGATAAGCTATGCCAGTGTCCTGCAAAACAGCAAAGTTATCTGAGAACTGAATAATACCATATTATTTATTTATTTATTTTTATTGTCTTCACGGTTTTAACTTCCCAATGCCTGGGTTTCTTTGCTATAGCTGGAAATTGATTTTGCAATTTGCAACAGAGGTGGAAAGAAAGAACTGAGCCTCCGTCCTCAAGAAGCCTAAGGATAGTTTTGTTCTGATGACCGGAAAATCAAATGAACGTCTCAAGTTTTCTCCCAAACTATTCTACTAGTGCAGTCAAATAAAAATAAGACGCCTGGGCTACGGACGTTCAGGATGGAGACGGATTACAAGTTAAAGAAAGCGGGCCTATATTTTTCAAGTTTCAGCCCTCCTGTCTAGTAAGAACCATTATTAACTGATTATACGTTGGTCGTCTTTAAAATATTAACTTTTTGTTTTTCTGTTGAAGACCAATTCGTGTATAAAAATATTCTTTAAGTCTTGAACTAATCCGAATTTTGCCCCAGAGACGAAAAAATAAAAAACCCGTGACTTAAGTTGCCCCTTTAATTAGGCAATCGACCACACGTTTCTATGGTTCATAGCCTGATAAAACACGCGGGATGTTGGAAGAACAGTCGAAGAATTCGTAAATCACAAGTCGCAGGCGAATGAATTACGAATTCTTCCACTGTTCTTCCAACATCCCAAGTGGTTTATCAGCCTATAAACCATAGAAACTTGTGGTCTATTACTTTTATATAATAACTCAGAAGACGCACGAAGGTTTCCATGAGTTTACTGGCACGATAAACCATAGCTGAACACCATAGCTGATTGACCAATCAGAGCGCGCGCACTGATTTGGTTGTTGTATAACTTTGTATCAACAATTCACAATCTAGGAAGTCAAGGTTACAAATTTCAAGATCATAGCCTTTAATTCCTCTCATTGTACCCTGCCATCTAATTTCTCCTTACAACGGCACTACGTGATCCAGCATATAATGCGAAAACAGAACAAGAGCTGTTAATTTGTATCATCAGAAACACAAGGGACCAGTGTGGAGAATATGCGTTTAAAATCAGTCTTTAAAGGTCTAACGCCTTCCCGATATGCCTTCATAACAGAACATTGACCACCTGCTAAATTGCTTTG
Organism: Pachyseris speciosa; assembly: GCA_016490735.1. Lineage (NCBI taxonomy): Eukaryota > Metazoa > Cnidaria > Anthozoa > Scleractinia > Pachyseridae > Pachyseris > Pachyseris speciosa. Next base: position 1,230,454 of record JAEMWC010000104.1, on the reverse strand, counting down.
TAGACTTCTTAAAATTTATTTTTACCTTCGTCTGAAACAACACAAACTTGACACCATAACGCCGTGGTAACGAACAACCAAGTGATGGCAATGTTCATACTTGTGGCAAGATTTCTGCTGGTGGACACACCGTTGGATCTGAAAGAGAGAATCATTTGGATTCATTTCAACCGTTGCCGTTTGGAAAGGTAAGGCTGAGTGATCCTAAATTGCAGTGTACACGTTCAAATAAATTTGTAGTTGTAAACGTCGATTTAACGCCAACTAAACAGGGAGGAATTTGAGCTTGTTCGGAAGTCAGAGCAAAATTGCTGCGTTTGAAGCCGACTGTGACCCCGTTTTAGGAGGGTTTCAGTCAGAGCGACTGATAGTCCAGTCCACCCCACCCCAATTTTTCTGTATGGAAAGAAGGCCAAATCTGTTTTAAAAAATACTGCATCGTTTTGCACCTGATTACCTCTTTCAGAAACTTTTATCATTAAAATACTACAGACCCTACGATACGAGAGGTCTTAGTTATCCTATCCACACGTGGGACAAGGTTCCGAATGATCTAGTTTGTTTTGTGCACATTTACGCCTGGTATTTACATAAGTCTGCTTAATGCATGATCCGTCAGGTCCCGATGACGCGATGGTATAGAAAAAGTATGAGTGAGGTTATGTGAGACGGCCCGGAAAAGGTCATCCGGACCTGTTCGAGCAATTCCGCTTGGCTTTTGGCTTTTCTTCAGCCAATTTTCAGCCAAAAATATCAGCAATAGCAAGGAAAACCAAGATTTTTTGGATCCAGGTGATCTATTGGATAGCAAACGTTTGGAAAAATTCCAAACTACTTTGATGAATCTGATGTGGCCCTACAAACCACTAAAACATTGAAATGATATATCCTATCCTACTAAACTACAAAATTCATCTAAAGACAAACTATCTTAAGATTTATAAAGTTTATGATAAAATGCCCTATTGAGTCTAAAATCTATAGATACAAAATAAAATAAAAATTATGGATATCGAACGGGCTTAATTCTTGTAGAATTCAAAAGAGCTGATGCCTGATGAAACTCGAAACCATCGCCCTCTCCTCGCACCTAATGATAAGCCCTTATAAGAGATATGTTGACGATATCTATCTCCAAACTACTAATGAAGAAACAGCTGACCACTTCCACGACGTGATAAACAATGTGCACCCTAATTTGAAATTCGAAATTGAAAAACCAAAAACAACGTCGAATGGCTTGTCATTGTCTTTACTCGATTTCAAAGTCACCATATCCAAAGATGGCATGAGCTCTTTTGAATTCTACAAGAATTAAGCCAAGAAACCACTATTTGTCCACCATCAGTCAGCTATGCCAATCAAATCCAAACTCAACTTCATTGGCAACGAGCGAAAACGCATCAAGGACAGATGCTCCTCAAATACATCTGCCAAACAACACCTAAACACATTCGATGACATCCTTCGCCTCAACGGTTATCCAGAGGACAGAATAGAGCAGACAAAACGCCCACAAAATCCTCAACGAGACCCCCAACCTAGCAGCACAGAATGGTCATATCTTAAGATCCCTTACATCTCTGAACGACTCAATCACAGGATCACTAACATTTTCAGAAAAGAAAACATTCCAGTACGCATTGCCCACAAATCCCACACTCTCAGACAAGCCCTATTCCACACCCCCACGGAGCGCAAATGCACAAGAGACAAATGCCCTATCTCTAACACCGGATTATGTCTACGAAGAAATGCAGTATACCAGCTCACGTGTAACAGCTGCGGTCAACAATACATTGGTAGCACCACACGCTTCATCCATGATCGCGTGAGAGAACATATCAATAACGCAAACTCCTCTGTTAAAAAACACATCCATTCCTGCCAGAACGAAGACTACAAAGGCATTGAAGTCAAGATAATCATGAGTGAAAACGACCCCGCTAATCTACGCCTCTATGAAGCATTCTACATTAGAAAGTACAAGCCCACACTTAATTCCCGAGAAGAATGTACTGAATTCGCAGACCTTCTATTTTAATATTCTATTTTATTCCTAGCGCTTTTAGAGGTCCTTTGTTTAGAGACACTCCATCATTAGAGCTTTTTATTCTACTCACAGTTTATTTCTATAGCTTGCATGCATACGTCACATCTTTTACACATTTCACCCTACACCTTCTTTGCATATATTTTCTCATCCCTGATGATGCCGTTGATCGGCGAAAGCTTGGATCTTAGTTTTTACTTTTAAACAGCAGTTTTAGGCCTCAATCGAACAATCTACACATATATAAGAAACATATGTTTTAACTCGTTTCCGGCCGCCATGGCGTTTCCATACAAAACACTATAATTTTGAGTGGTACATTTTTTCGAATAACGCGAGTACAGGATATCGCACGGCCCTGAGACTGGCATGTTGTTTATTTATTACTCTTCTATGATATCAAAATTGTTTGACTTTAGCTATTGAATGGTTCATGATTTTAGTTTTTTTACTTGCGTGACTGAAAGCGCTCTACATCAGTATCTTATGGGGGAAATCTGGTACATTAATACCCTCCCCCCCCCCCCTCCCACCCACCCGCCTTCCCTAGCCGGGACTAACTTTTAGGGGATCATAAAGCTATTTTTGAATGCTCTTTTAAAATGGCTGGTCAGTTGATACTGGAAATAGATAAAAATCTTCAACTGAAAGAAATTTATGAGATATTTAAAACGGTGCGAGGTGGTGTTTCCCGGAACTGGAACGCAAGGACTTCCGGTCGATGCAGATCAACTGCAAAGAGACCGCAAACGTATTCCGAACATATTATTTTATGCCGACAGCTTACTGCTTGATACATGTATCAGGATGACTTTCCTTAATTTCTTCCCCACTTAAGAAAAGGTAGGGAAATGATCTACTGACTGGTCTTGCTAACAATAATCTTGCCTCGGTATCCAAGTGCTTTCAGGTGTCCTCGAATGTCCTTGTCACCCTTTCCGATTAAAATACACTGAGCATTGGCAGGATTGCTGACACTGGGTCCGCAAACACCACTAACAATTTTCGAATAATAGCAACTTGCCATAAGCGAAGCGCGTTATGTCTTAAGGCCACAATTCAAAACCGAAAATTCTTGGCTTGCACGTGACGTCAGAAAAAACTAAAATTAAAAATTTTGAGGTTTTACCTTCATCAGGTTAAAGACATTTTAAAGATATATCTGCTTGCTTCTTTTCACCTCGGTAGCATGCCTTGTTTTGAATATAGAGCAGTTTAAATTTAGATAGTTTTTACAATGCGCGACATCGTGGTTGCGTCTGAGAAACATATCACGTACATGAAAAAATCGATTTACGTTGTGTTTTCGAGTTCTGAATAACCAATATGTTAACAGAAGCGTCTATGCGAATGTTTTGAAGTTTAGTAGAGAGGAAAAATTGTTTGCGAGAGCAAAAGTGAGCTCCAGATGTTTCCAATGGATTTCCGGCCGCCATGTTGGGGTTCCAGAGAGGAACCCCAGCATGGCGTCTCCATACTAAACACTATAATTTTGAGTGGTACCCTTTGGCAAATAACTCGAGTTCGGAATATCGCACAACCCAGAAACTTTGATACGTTGTTTATTTATTACTCTTCTACAGTATCTCAATTTCTTGACTTAATTTATTGAAAGATAAGCGATTTTATCTTTTATTTGCGTGATACTTGCGTGACGTGCAAGCCAAGAATAGCGCTCAAAGAAAGGTTGATTTGCACGTGTTCGTGGAATCTAATGTAACGTCATCTTCAACCGTGTCACTTTCAGGACGGTAGAGGTTTGGTCGACCGTCTTTTCGCCTCAGTCGACATGCCGAAGCATTCAGGTAAAATATATTTAAAAGTAAAGCTTTCTCTTCGCTGATCGATGCTTAACTTTAAGAAATAACTTTTCTTGCAGGACTTGTGTTGGCTATATCGACGAAACTTTGTTATTTTAATGAAAGCTCAATGTTGCGTGCATGAACGGTTTTCAAGAACTTAAATGTTGCAGCTTTATTGATGCCATTTAGGCCTTCCAATACTTAGAACATACAAAAAAGTACTAATTGACGAGAAATAAGTCATTTTGAGGCGAAAGTACCGATTGAATCTAATGTAGACTGATTTTCCTTGGCGGCAGGGAAACGGTCGTTAATGGCTCGAGTCCTAGATTTCGCTCATGTCGCGTAATTGTTTTCGTTTGTGTAACTTTACCATTTGAATTGTCCCAAATTTTATTCCATATACTAATAATGGAAACATTGCTGTTTTATAAGAAAGGTACATTTAGTTCGAAAGCCATGTACCAAGTAGTGATTTTTGCCCGCAAATTTTGCTAATTTCGACACTTTTGAAAATACCTATTTGTAACAATATTTTGAAAAATTAGTAAAAATTCCTGTTTCAATATATTTGTATTCTGGCGACAACAGAGTATGAAGGAAGGTTCCTTCAATCAAAAAAATATGAATTGACCAGTTGTATAAGCCACCAAAATAAGCATAGCATTTTTGGCATGTCTGAAGGCGCTCGCATGGATAAAATTAAAATGTTGCCTCATCAGAAATTGAAATATATCCAAAAGAGGTGAAACTTGTGTTTCCGAAATAGTTTCGTAAGGCCTTTATTGTGACAAAGTTTGAGGGATTTCGATTTTTCCATATTGCATGGCTAAAGGTGGTTTTTACAGATAACTATACTCTTAAGTGCCTTGTGTTACTTCCGAGGTCCGCTGAAAAAGCTTCTTCAATTAAAAAACGATTATCAGGGGGAAAACAACATATAATCACACAGTTCTTAAAATCCAAACGCTGGCTGTTATCGGTTCAAGCAAAAATAAATACAAAAATAAATAAATAAAATAAATAAAATACGTAGATTTAGCCAAGCCTAAAAGCGGAGCTCCACGCTTATTACTTTTTTTCCTGGTATTGAGCAACTTCGCATGGCTTTCCTTGCGCGAAAATTTTGTGTTTAGAGCAGTCAACAGGAATAGTCCAGTTTCGAGTTCACCATGACCGGTGAACAAAAGTACTGAGAACGCATTTGCACACCGTTAGCCTCGACCTAAAGTAAAATATTCACAAATACCGGCGGGAAGGTGCACCAAATTTGAAAATTAAATAATAGACAGAGCTGTAAACACGTCATCTTCTTGCTGGAACTGGAACTGGAGTATTGACCGCGGTTCAAAAACCTCAAAATCATTAAAACATTACAAGAAAACAATACTCGACGCGTATGTTATTTTCATCCAGTTAACATCGTGTTTGAACGTTTAGTCACCTCTCTCAACATTTCTTCTTAAATGGCTTTCCATGTTTGATCTAGATCAAAAAATTTCATCCAACATTTCGCATTGCGAAGAAATGTTTGATCGTTTAGCGACCCCAACCAACAAAACATGCACAGCCGGTAAAAAGCAACCAAATGAACCGCCTAAAGTCGAAATTTCAGCGATAATAGGCAAAAAATCGTTCTGAGGACTCACTCTTTGTTTAGTGTTTGCCTGCTCAAACATTGTTTGCGCGTTTAGCCACCCAACAACGTTATGTTTGACAACTTACGATGTTGGATGAAAATGTGTGATCATTTAGCTGGGGCTTTAATCCTTAATTTTACGAGGACTCATTGCGATTACGTGTTAATAAGATAAGGGAAAAAGTTTCTTAACGCTGTTGAGGCACCGAGGTCGAAAAACAGTCAGCCAAGCGGAGTAAAAACACTCGTTCGCTTGCAAGGAAAACAACGTAACAAAACAAACAAACAATTCAACTACTTGTTTGCGTCCAAAACGATTGCAGATGATTGTTACTTATATCCAGTGGAGAGAAAAATACAAGTTCCATTCCTGAACAAAAGTAACAACGATTAAATGTTAGGCTTTAATTTATTTAATTTACATCACTGTCCTGGGCGTTTCTACAGGTTTCTACCACTTGAAAATACGTAAGCTTCAGTAAATAATAGCAAACGGTTTGTCCAAAGAAGAAGCTTCTTCCACAGAGTTTGAGATACTCGTTCCTCCCAAAGAACTAGCAAAGAAATGCAATCTTTTTAACCGAAAGACCAAGTTCTCGCGCATATGTAAATTTACAGAATTCTGCACGTGCAATTTGATTGATGGCCAGCGCTACACGGTTTCTTATTTTCGCCGAATTTACAGTTGCACGTATTATTGACGGAATGAAGTTATTTTCGCTTTCTCCGATAAGTCTGTTTCCAGGCTGTCAATGCATATACAATCATCGTCACTGGATTCTTCGTCGCTCTCTGACTCATTGTCCCACGGTGATTCTACGATCTCTTCATTGTCAACATTGTCTCGCGCTTCAAAGCATAACTCGGCAACTTCATCAAAACTCTGGACATCTTCCGACATGACATGCAAATACGAAACTTCCGTTCTTGAACTCTCCATGATAATAAGACGATAAACGTATACTGGCTAGCGATGGTTTGATAATGTTTTTGTTTTTGTGTGTGTGTGTTTAAATATCACGACCGCGGATAAAGCAACGACAATCTTGCACGCTGGACGGCGAAGTAAGAAAATCTGAAAGGTCATAATAATTCTTCCATTTCAAGTACATTTAAAAGGTGATCAATCTGTTAAGTTTCTTTCTGATAGAGTCGCTGTTTTCGTCGCCGTCTGATGGGACGCTTATAGTGATTTCCTTACAAAGACGATTTTCTTCTTTGTGAGAATTTATATTCGTTAAACTCTATAAAAATACGGCATTTGGACAACATATGGAAATATTTCTGCCATTTTTGTTTTGCACTAGTGTGCTGTAGTGTGTTTTAGCGTGTAAACTCGCACGCTAAGCGTGTCAAGGTTCAGCACGCAAGTCCAACAAAAGGTTTAGCGTGTTAACATGTCCTAAACAAAACCTAATGTGTCCTTTATTGTTCAACGAATTAAATATGCGCATTAAGTGTGTCTTAGGACACACTAAGCGTGCTATGTTAGCGTGTTGTGAGCGTGCTATCACCTTTATCCCTGTTTTCCCGTGGAGGATCAGTATTAAGTGACCTTTCTGGGTGAGATGCAAGATGCCGCGGTAAAGTGAAAGCCCTTCAAGCGTTGAATTATTTTGTTTTCAAACACACAATCGATCCAAGTTTGAACCTTTTCCTGAGAAAAATCTTTCGCTCTTCCTTTTATCACTTGAAAATTCACCTTCCGTAGTATCTTTTGACAAGTTCTTGATTTTTATTCTTTTTACGCGAATTTCATACCGCACACTCGAATAAGATAATTATTTGTTCATAGCTTATGCCTGTTTGGAAATGTTTTAAAATGTTAAGCTTACCTGTTCGATTCACTCTCTGCGGTACGAAATGGCTAAAAATGCAGTCGTTCTACTCTTATTCCTTTTTATGTGCGTGTTCAGAATAAATGACTTTAATCACTGCCAAGAAACACTAGCGCAGCAGAAAGAATTTCCTTTATTATGTAAACACCAATTAAACAACAGGTGAGTTTTCGTGCGAAAACATGTTATCTTCACACGTGAAAAGATCGCCTTTGCTATGGGTACATAATAAATCGCGTCTTCTGTAGCGAAAGTAGTAAGAATGGTTTGGTATTTCACAGATGTTTATGTAATAAATAGAACATTACATGGCCCCTTGGAGATACGAAATTTCTCTTGTTAGGAAATATCTTTCAACACTCGAAAAGAAATTTCCTACCTATGCACGGCCATGTAATATCCTTATTATTCATAAGGTTATTAGCCAATCGGAGTGACCATTTTGATCAGGTGCATATATTTGATGCCCAATGAAAATACGGATAAAGAAATGTCCGCTAATAGATCAAAAGCTGATCAAGACAATATCAAGACACTTGAATTCAGTTAAAAAGTGAAAAATGAGGCTGACGGGCGGGTTTCTTTGCATTCAGTAATGCCAACATGAGCGCCGGTTAGTGATCTAAGCGGGTAGAATGAAAAGATGCATAAAATCTTGGCTGGCCTTGTAATGAAAAGCAAGTAAGACTTCTATTAAATGTAAAGATGACTCTTAATATCCCTCAGTTGCCTAATTATATCTTGTATAAATGATACGGTACACTCAAATAAGATAATCATTTGTACATAGCTTATGCCTGATTGGAAATGTTTTAAAATGTTAAGCTTACCTGTTTGACTCACTCTCTGCGGTACTGAATGGCTAAAAATGCAGTCGTTCTACTCTTATTCCTTTTTATGTGCGTGTTCAGAATAAATAACTTTAATCAATGCCAAGAAACACTAGCGCAGGAGTAAGAATTTCCTTTATTATATAAAAACCAATGAAATAACAGGTGAGTTTTCGCGCGAAAACATGTTATCTTCACACGTGAAAAGATCGCCTTTGCTATGGTTACATAATAAATCGCGTCTTCTGCAGCGAAAGTAGAATGGTTTGGTATTTCAGTGGTGTTTATATAATATATAGAACATTACATGGCCGCTTGGAGATACGAAATTTCTCTTGTTGGGAAATGTCTTTCAACACTTGAAGAGAAATCTCCTATCTACGCACGGCCATGTAAGATCCTTATAATTCATAAGGGTATTAGCCAATCAGAGTGACCATTCTGTATCTCTGTATCTCTTTTACCCCGAGCATCACGTTCCTTGTTGTCTTCAGTTTCTTTCGAGTTTCCGACATCTAATGCGGGCAGTTCCCATATGATTCACCGCCACAAGGTGGAATATAGCACTCGGTTATCTCGACCGTGGACTGTCGCATTACCACGACGGGTGGCGTATTATTTTGGAGATTGTTAATACAGGTAAAAGTTGATGTATTTGAATAGAATGAACAGAGATTATTCGCACTACAAAGTTTCCATACCGTAGTCTATACGACTACAAGAATATTTCATATTAGTATATACTAAAACAGTGGATAGTGTTGAAGGCGCGCTCCGACTGGCTAGTCAAACTCCGAATATCCTTTGCTATTTACCTCCGAGCAACTCGCGAGTTTCGTGCTCCCTTGTGTGATTTTCGAAAAACTGTCGTCCCGGTTTGCATCCGTGACAAGCAAAGAAATCATCCAAATTAACGACGAAGCAGCCCATGAAAACACAAAGAAAGCGACTAAATTTGGTTTGATCGTGTTTAAAGGTAGCGGTTTATGTTTTTAACCTGGAGTTTATCAATAAAAACCAACGAGAAAGGTTTTGTTTACAAATGAAAATTAATCTTGCGTAACCTCACTTGTTCACTCGAAAACCAGAGTTGAATGATATTTTTACAGCATGAGTTTGCAACTCCATTTGAAGAAATGTCGCCACCAGAACTAAACAAATGTCTTCAGAAATTTTATCTGTCAGCGAAAAAACCGGGCGGCTTGTTGTTTTAGTCCTTTGCGCGAGGGAAAATATTGCAATCGTTGCTGGAATATATGAATTGAAATCAATTTTTTTGTGGTGTATATTATCTCACTGTTTTAGTATATACTAAAACAACTATTCAACTCAGTGTCGGTGGCTAGTGGTGGATATTTACCGAGCCGCGAAACGGCGAGGTAAATATCTACCACTAGCCACCGACACTGAGTTGAATAGTTGTTAACAATCCTTGGAATGGTCAAGTACATGATGTGATCTGTGATGCGTGGCAAAGCCCAAGTTAATTACTATCAACAGTTTTGGGAACTCTAGGTATCTTTGATTTATAAATTATTTTCCTTTGACTTTCTGGACTCTAATTTAATTTGCCTGTTTACCGTCATTTGACTTCAAGGTCGTCGCTCGCAAATAAATTTACTCTCTTTTAGTTTTAAAAGGGCATGTTAAGATCGGCAATATGTTGAGGTATGTTGGAAAGAAAAAATTATTAATGTGACAGTTGTACTACCGACAGTGTTTCCGGTAACACTTCACTAAACACGACGGTCAGTAAACAAACACTGCATAGGTTTTGGCTTCCTTTACATTTCTTCGACTCCAAATATTCGCTCACAGATAACTGTACATTTCTATTTAATGTAGACTTTTAAAGAAAAACAAGATAACGCATTCAGGAAAATCTCTCCGTGTGAAAAATCCTGCGCATGTCAATCGATGACAGTGTCCCTTTAAAAAGTTCTTTTTTTTTTCTTTGCATTCAGTAATGGCAACATGGGCGTGTAAGTGATCTAAGCGGGTATATGAAAAGATGCATAAAATCTTGGCTGGCCTTTTCACAGAAAACAAGTAAGACTTCTATTAAGAGGCAGTCACGCTAAGAACGGTCTCCTCTCGACTTGGCGACCAAAAAGAGTTTTCCTTTATTTTTGACCATGAAAAGGGTTTGGTACACATGTTTAAAAAATGCTATAATTATTTTCCAATTATTTATTTTTGCGCCGCCACAGGCCCAAATTGAATTTTGGGCCTGTTTACATGGAGGGAGGGTGCCCCGGCCAACCGAGCTACTCTGGGAGGGCCAACTTTTCATTCGTTTCTTTAGAAAACGCATTGAAGCGTTTACATGCTAGACAGGGTAGCCCGCCTTCCCAGGGTACCCTGTCTACTTGCCCGGGGCACCCTTCTAGGCGGGCTAGCTTTTTGTCATGTAAACGTTTCGTGCCGGGTTATCCCGGCTAGCCGAGGTGAGAAGAACATGAAAGCTGCGATAAATTTTAGGTCAACTTTTAAACTTAACTGCCCCTGGTGACAACGATCAATTACCAAAGTGCAAAATAACGACCCTACACACTAAAAAGCGGTCGCTAATCAACAAATTGAGCTTACCGTTAAAAAAGATTCCTTCGTTCGCCATCTTGTTTGCTGTTCTCACGGCCGATCTAAAAATAGCCCACTGACTATCCCGCCTTGGTGAGTTGCATGTAAAGGCGCGCTATGTTTCAAACCTCCTAGCCAGGTAACTCGGTTAGCCGGGGCACCCTCCCTCCATGTAGACAGGCCCTTTGGCTCACCTGCCCGAAATGATAGCGATCGAAAGTCTAAATTTAACAGATTTTGTCAAGCGCGCTCTGGCTGCAAAAATTTAGCTCACTGAATTCTATTTTGCTACCAGTTACAAGGTGTATTCAGTTAGTTCACAGACAAAATATGGAAACTTACAAAAAAATCTTACGCATTCCAGCGTGATTAGAAGACACCCTTCTCTTGAGCCGTAATTTGCATATCGAAAACTAACCAAATGAAATGAAAGAAATCTCAAAAGTTTGGTCTAAATCGTGATAAAAAAAACCACATCAAAGCAAAGTATATACTCCAATGAACTGGTTTATCGCTTCAAACCGGCGGGTATCACCTTAGGCCCCGTCCACGCTAATGCGTTTTCGAAAACTTCCGTTTTCACAAGTCCACACTACTCCGTTTTCAAAAACCTGCACTGTGGAGAGCGTTTTGGAAAACCTCCGTTTTCGATCGTTTTAGCGTGGACGGAAGGCGAAAACGGATAAAAAAGTATAAGTTTTCATAAGAAACGCGTATTAGTGTGGACACCGATGCGTTTTCGAAAACCTCCGTTTTCGAAGACCTCCGTTTTTCCCCGTCCACACTACTCCGTTTTCAAAAACCTCCGCTCTGGAGAGCGTTTTCAAAAACCTCCGTTTTTGATCGTTTTAGTGTGGACGGAAGGCGAAAACATATAAACAAAGTATGCGTTTTTAAACTAAAACGTATTAGCGTGGACGGGGTATTAGTTTCCACACACCAAGAGCTCAAAATTGACGAAAATCCATACGTTTACATAATTATCGTTGGTGTCAAAGCTCATTTGCATAATTCTAAAATTGGCGAAAAGATATTTTTTTTTACCGTTCAGATTCTTTTACTGCCCTTCTAAACAATGGGTATTAACTTCCTTTAATGATTGTATGCAATAGAAATCTTGTGTTGTGGTAAAACGTTACATAACGTGATCAGTCTACATGGCTTGCGAGACCCACAAAGTAAACATTTTAGTGGGCCGGTTGTAAGTAGTCTATTGAATAAATTTCGTTAATTCACGTTGTAAACCACGAAATGGAAAATATCAAATTCTAAAGTTAAAATTTTGCAGTTTGGTAATTGTAGACATTATATGTATCTTGAGGGGACACACAAACATAAAATACATTATGCTAATAATTTTGAAACAACCACATGCAAACATACACTCACGGCCTGCCCACAGAGAAAATGCTCTGAATGCTTCCAGCAAACACAAGCGACCCGATTCAATGACGCTACTTTCTGCAAGTTTCTTTTCATCATTGATGGTTTTCATATACGGTTAAGGTCTGCAACGTTTTCAAGCTACAAACTCAACATCGATCGTGGACCGTTATAACCAAGAAGAAAAACTTCGCCTGCTGCCTTGCGTTACATTGTACGTGACTATGCTAATTGCTTTGTTTGTTGTGTTATGGGATGAGAGGAGACGGAAAAAATAAATAAGAAAAATGTCTTTTTTTTTTTAACCTATATAGATAAACATATAATCGGTGAATAGCAAAAAAAGGAATTCCTTCAATATTACTTCAGTCCATCAGAGTACTGTCTTTAATAATTATATCGAACACTAACATGACGCGACTATACAATTGTGGGGTAGGAGTGGCCTGACCGGCAACTACAGTTGTATGGGCTTGCTTTTTATCGGCATATTAAGCTTTTTCTTCGCTTGTTTTAGATCCTGTATTGATTTTACAATAATTTGTGGACACGAGTCTGTTTTTTTTTTTTTTTTTTTACTGGTACCTAACCGATGTCTATTGCAACTCAGTGGATAAGAATATAAAATGAAGTGCACATTTTAAGGGTACGTTTTTTTAGTTTTCTGCTTATTTCTATTCCTTACTTCTATTCTAGAATGACAAAATAGGTGGATTAAAGGTGAATAGGATAGTCTGGATGGAGCAACTGAACAAGTCTTCGGCAGGCCGCGCAAGCCTGCATGGAGGCGCTAAAAAGGGACAGTGGAAAGGTGGAGACGGGCGAGCGCGCTAGTTCCCTCAGCTCCCGTCACGTCGCTCCGCTCCCTCCTGTCGCACTCCGTGCTCTCCGTGCCTTTCCTCTCACTTTTCCTCTCGCTTTCCCTCTTGCTTTCCCTCTCTAGTGCCTGCTACGTAGGTTAAGGTATGCAGCTAGGGTATATTGACAGATTGCTTAACTTATTTCTGTGATTTTCGAGCGAATCTGCATTTCAGTTTTCAGCAAATTAAGCAAAAGGGTCTGCCAGCTGCACTTGTTATGCCCCTCTCGGGTTCAGACAACTTCTTGGTCTTAAACAAAATGTCATCAAAACAGGTAAAATCTCCGCCCTTCATAGACTGCGTGACAGGCATAGAAAGAGGATGGGAAGGAAGGGAAAAGGGAGAGGGGAGTAGTCCTTTCCCTGTCCCTCCCCTCCCTATCCCCTTTCTACGAGATTCTACGCCCGCCACGCAGGCTACGCCCTTGAGTAATACTTTGAAAATTTCCAGTTGAGAATTAAACACTTCAGAAAAGGGCCAGAAAAAGAACCTGAACGGTAAATAAAATATTTTCACCAATTTTTAGAATTATGCAAATGAGCTGTAAAACCAACGATAATTATGTAAACACATGGATTTTCGTCAATTTTGAGCTCTTGGTGTGTGGAAGCTTAGTTGATACCCGCCGGTTTGAAGGCAGTTCATTGGGGTATAGACGTTGCACTCATGGGTTTTTTTAAATCACGATTAAGACCAAACTTTTGATTTCTTTCATTTCATTTGGTTCGTTTTCTATATGGAAATTAAGGCTCAAGAGAAGGGTGTCTTCTAATCACGCTGGAATGCGTAAGATTTTTTTTGTAAGTTTCCATATTTTGTCTTTGAGCTAACTGAATACACCTCGTAACTTGTAGAAAAATATGATTTAGTGAGCTAGATTTTTGCAGTCAGTGCGCGCAGGACAAAATCTGTGAAATTTACACTTTCGATCGCTATCAGTTCGGGCAGAAGAGCCAAAATTCAATTTGGGCCTGTAGCGGCGCAAAAATAAAGAATGAGCATAGCATTTTTTAAACATGTGTGTCAAAAGGCTTTTTATGATCAAAAAAATAAAGGAAAACTAATTTTTGGTCGCCAAGTCGAGAGGACCGCTCTTAGTGGGACTGCCTCTTAAGTATTTTTGGAAAGGGCTGTGGACTTCTGACAGCACGTTGGAAATTCGGAGCATAACATTCCAGTCCAAAATAGTTTTTACTACTCAAATTTTCAGCTAATGAATCTAAAGATTATCGAACGATGCAAGCCGTCTTGAAAAAAGCATAATACAATATGGGAACACAAAAAATGACTTGTTATTTTCATTTAATGTAGACTTCGAGTAGTCTCTAATTTCGGCGATGGATTGTGGGGCGGGAGAAACGCACGCGTGCACGCGAATTGGCGAGGAGACGCCACGCGAGGGGAGCGCCGAAAATTAGAGACTACAGACTAAGCCAGGCAGTTTGACCTGTCACGGCCGAATGATTTCGAAGTGTAAATTTCATATCACCTTTAAGCCAATTAAGCACAACCAGTGAGATTCCTTCTCTTGGCTTCCTGTCACTTGCTCCTGTCATCAATAAACTGCTGGAGATGTTACAGGAAAAACTAAATGAAAAGCCCGCTTGTATAAATGGCAAAAAAATCAAAGAAAGCGGTAGGAAGGCCTCCTAAAAGCCTACCTGTAACGATTTCTGCCCTGTTTACGGTGGGAATCGAAGCGAGAAAAGCGAGGAGATCCATAAATTATGGCCCTGATCGCTCAGAGATTGAAGAGTTAGTGGTCTTGAATGAAATTGAACAAACTTCCTGTCAAAGTGGTTATAATTAGTTGAGACAAGGCGGTAATCTTGACAGCGGATCGTGTACTGTTGACAGGTCTCTAAGGAAGACTCCAATCAGAGTTTTACGCTTGGAATGTACGCGTTTAATTTAAACTCCCTGGCTTTGTCTGTAGTCACTAATTTTCGGCGCTCCCCCCGAGTCGCATCTCCTCGCAATTTCGAGCACGTGTATTTTTCCCGTTTCACAATCCATCGCCGAAATTAGAGACTACTCGCAGTCTACATTTAATGTCCTCGGTACCAAGGGACTGCATAATCAGCTTGAAATTTAGGCCATGGCATCATCAGCATTATCAAAAACATTTCATTTTTTTGTTACCTTTCAATTCTGACTTTGTCGTGATAATCGAGTTTTAGTTTCAAAACTTCAAATTACACATCGCATATGTATCATAATATATAGATTTAGAAAAGCCTAAAAGCGGAGCTTCACGATTGTCATTTTTTTAACTGGTATTGAGCAACTTCGCATGGCTTTCCTTGGGGCATTATTTTATGTTTAGAGCAGTCAATGATGTTTTCGGATCTCCAGCCAATAAAGTCATGTTAAAGTTAAAGTCAGCCAACACAAACTCTGGTAAGTATATGCGGCTGTAGTTTTAACTATTTAAAGGTTTCAACCCCAACTTACTAGAACAGGAAGCATAATTCCTGTTTTGTTCAACGCATTGGGTGGGGAAGGTGACATGAGGGGTGCTGCAGAATTGAGTACAAAAAAAAATAGGAATTGTCCACATCTCATTCAATTCATTACCTGAAGCACCCCTTCATAACCTTCACACAAAAGTCTAAGGTTTTACCGACCATGTTTGGTTACATGGAGATGGAATATTGTATTACGTTGTTGAACATTAATGTTTCATATCTCATTCTTATTTTTATCCCCCTTTCTTAAATAATCACCGTCCGGTGACTACATTCAGAATTTAAGCCCTAAAATTAAGGGTAAGTGGTTTGAGTTTCACCTTCAAACCAGCCCATCCAAGTCAAGACTAGTCGTGGGATTTAATATTGCAAGCCACTCCATGTTATAAGAACATGAAGCATCTAAAACAGCTGTATCCCTACAAAACACTAAGAAAAACAACAATGTTGAAATCATATTCAACCAACAATCAATGTTCAGGATTGCACCAACCTTTGACATTGATTTTGATTATCAACCTATCCATCAATCTCAAAAGACTGCACCCCCAGCTCAGCCTGCCAAAAAGATTACACTTGAAGAGCTTCACTCTCTTCAAGTCAATCAGAACGTGAAAGTCACTGCATCATTTTCACTGGGAAATGAAAAGCCTAAACCTGTTGAACTGAAAACATCTGTTACTGCTGGGCTTCGTATCGCCCAGCTGGGTACCCAGTGCTGGAACATTTAGTTTCTGGCATGCGTGTTAATTAAAAGGGTCTTCGAACGGTGACCATGCGGCCACCGAGTTAAAACCTCAGACATATATCAGTTTTCTTTTAGTTTTTTGCAGTTGTGTTAGTCCCTTTTTATGGAAAATCTACCTTCAATGTGATGTATATGTTCTGTGAGTTTTTTTCTCACGGCTTCCCGTGAAAGGATGTATTAAGTGTTTCAAGATCTCAGAAGGATTTTGTAAGCTGTTTGATGGTTTGTCGCCGTTCGCAGCAACTACAGTTTTAACTCGACCTCATGGATCGTTTCCAGATGGATTTATGGCTTAACCTGCGAGGATAATTTAATGTTCGCTCTACTTGTCTATGGCTTTGTTATGGATTTACGGTTTTAAAGGACAATTTCGGACATGGAGAGCATAAGCAAAGAATTTATGGCTTATTGTCAAGAGGGAAATTTCGGAGCCCCGCGTTCGCCTTCGCCTTCATGTGGATACGGAATTAATTCGGGTTATTTCACCGATTACCTTTCCTCCAACGGATGCAGCATCGGAAACACAGCGTCATAATTCAGTAAAGGTTCAAGGTTCCCTGGATATGGAGACAAAACCGACGGCCGGTGGTGTAGAGGAGTTAGAATTGGACGCAAGGAGAAAAATTCCGACGGATAAAGGTAAACAGTACGAATTAAAAAGGTTGAAAGATCATAGATCTGTGGCTTTGCGACACGTAACTAGACAGATAAACAAAATGAAACCTATTCTTGTGGATTTTAACAATTGTGAGTTTGTCAGTCGAAATGGAAGGTCTAAATATCTTGCTTGTCAAACTGGAAGTATCTTGACGCTCTGGAGAACGAATCGGATATTGTCAATGCTAATTCGTGGTTTGAATCTCACGATGGTGACGTTTTCAAATTTAAACAGTCTGTTTGTGAATATTTATGTAAGGCAAAGGAACATAAGTCAGTTGAAGCGAACTCTGTTGTTACTAATGCATCCCATCGCTCAAGGAGGGCTAATCGCTCTAAACCCTCGACTTCATCTTCAGTCTCATCTAAAACGAAACTTGTGGAAGCCAAGACCAGGGTTGCTCCCTGGGAAATTGAAGCGGCCTTTCTAAAGGAAAAGCAACCGCTGAAAATGGCAGTGGAACAGTTGGAGCTAAAGAAAAGTCTAGCCTAAGCAAAAGAAGAAGAAAGAATTTACGAACAAATGAACAATGAACAGTTAATTTCCATACCTGTGCAGACACAAGCCTTCCAATATTTTCAGTGTCTAGCGTGACTGCAGATGGTGCTTTCAAGGATGCAAGTAACACGACCTTGACGACACCTGCATCAGTGGCAACAGTAACTTTGGTAATGATGACTAGCACAACCCCATCAGTTACCTTTTCAAGTTTGGAATCTGCTTCAAAGCCCACCCAAGCAAGTCATTTTGGTAAAAATACAATGGGACAGAAAGCCCCTCCTCACACAAGTCCTTTGACCGCATGTACTTCAGGAAATACAACAGTTTTCCGTGAAAGCCCTACGAACTTTGTGTCTTCTAGTCATGGTGCACACCCCCACGGAAGCCCTTCAAATCTTCATACTTCAATGCATCAAGCCCTCTTTGGGACAACCTCTTCAGTTTTATTTTCCACTGGGGATGAAACAGTGGGAACTCCAAAAATATCACAATGTTTGAATGGCTTGCCAGGTTGTTTAACAAGTTTGTCAGCTAACTCCTTGCCAATTAAGGACAGTACCTTTCAAGACATTGTAGAGATTCAAAGAAAACAAGCGGAATTGTCACAAATTATTGTTACACAACAAGTAAGGAGTCTCCTACCATCGAGTGAGCCACCTGTGTTATATGGTGATGCTATGGAATTCCCCTCTTTTATGACTGCCTTTGAATCATGAATTGAATCAACGGTTGATGATTCCTGTGAAAGATTATATTTTCTGGGTCAGTACATCTCAGGTAAAGCTAAGGAAGTCATTAATGGATGCCTACAAAGAAAAACAGATGGTTCCTACGAAGAAGCTAAGGATCTGTTGAAGAGACATTTCGGAGATCCATTCAGGATCGCAAATGCTCACATCTCGAAACTGTCCTCCTGGCAACCAATAAGACCAAACGATGGTTTAGCTCTCCAAGATTTTTCCATTGCTCTGGATCAAGCAACTCCGCTATGAAAGGCATGTCACATATGGACGATCGGAACACCGAAAAGTTACCCAGGCACCTACGACGCAAATGGACCGAGAGGAACAACAAGAATAACTGATTTTGAAGAGTTCTCATAATTCGTGCGTGAACAAGCCGAGCTAGCCACCGATCCTGAGTTTTCAAAAGAAAACGTTAGTAAGTTCAGAGGAAGGTCACTCAAGAAAGAAAAGGAAACAAGCTCAGTTTGCCACAGACTTAAAGCAGGAAATCAGCAAACAGCGAACTTTGGCATGTGCCTTATGTAACAACCCTCAAAACTTGGATGAGTGCGATCAGCTTTAAAGAAATCTTTGAGTGATAGACGAGAATTTGTGATGGAGAAGAAGCTATGCTTTGGCTGCTTCAGTAATCAGCACATTGTTAAGCACTGCAAGGAAAGGCAGACGTGTAAAACTTGCAACAAGTTCCACCCAACGTCTCTGCACGACAATGATTAGATGAAGAAACCGAAGGATACCAGTGATAGGAGTCCGCCTGGTGACAAACCTCGAGTTAGTAGTAACCGCACTACCATTTGTAACATAAGGGAAGCCGGCGATGTACCAATTAACATGGGTATATTACCAGTTTGGTTGTTTCACAAGAGTAACCCGACCAAGAAGATAAAGGTTTATGCCTTACTAGACAATGCCAGTGGCGGCACGTTTGTGACTGAGAAGTCGGCCGAAATACTTGGCGTGTTACTATCACAACGATCACGAAACAAGTAGCGTTGCAGCGAAGGCCATCGAAGGATTAGCGGTAGCTAACATTAAAGAAGAAGTTGTAATGTTAGACTTGCCCAGAACATTTATACGAAATACCATTCCAGCAAGCCGCAGTGAAATACCGCGATCGGAAGAAATCAGTAAAATAGGTCATTTGAAAGAAGTAAGTGCGGAAATACCTCCATACATGGAAGAGATCGAAGTGGGACTTCTCATAGGGTTGAACTGTCCGAATGCCTTCCGACCGAGAGAAATTGTTTACGGTAAGGAGGCAGATCCATACGCAATACGCTCGCTTCTCGGATGGTACATCAACGGTCCCCTTTACTCTTCACTACAGAGTAGCAGTGTTACGTGCAATAGAATTAGTCTTGAACAAGGAAACACCATTGCGACCCCTAGAGGATACGTGGTATCACAGAGAATGGTAAAGGAACAGATCACACCAGAAACAGTCGGGAAGATACTCGAATTCGACTTTTCCGAAAGGGAAAAGGGAACAGCAATGGCACGTGAAGACATCAAGCTTTATGAAACGGTGGAGAATGGCATTACCCTTCAAGAAGACCTCCATTATGAGATGCCCCAACCATTTAAACATCAAAACATCCAGCTCTTAAATAACTACACACAAGCAGAGAAACGCCTGAATAGCCTAAAGAAACGTCTGATGTCCGATGGCGAGTACTACTCGGATTACTGCAGCTTTATATCGGAAATCATCTCCAAGGGATATGCTCGCAAGGTGGATGTACAATCTGAGAGTCAAAGTGGAAGAGTCTGGTACCTGCCGCATCATGGAATCTAATACCCGCAAAAGCCAAAGAAAGTGCGGATGGTGCTTGATTGCTCAGCTACTTTCGAAGGACACTCCTTGAGTGATAAACTTCTTCAGGGACCAGATCTCACCAACAGCCTGACTGGTGTCCTTACCAGATTCCGTCAAGAGAAGTACGCCTTTATGGCGGACATTGAAAAGATGTTCTTTCAAGTAAGAGTAAGAAAGGAAGATCAAAGTTTCCTCAGGTTTCTTTGGTGGCCAGATGGGAATATGGAGAAAGAGGCTGAAGTATATTGTATGACGGTGCACTTTCATCCCCTGCATGTGCCAATTATGCGCTGAGGCGTACAGCAGAAGACAACCAAGATGAATGTGGGAAGCAAGTAACCGACACCCTTAGAAGGAACTTCTACGTGGACGATATTCTTAAATCGGCCAGCACTGAAGATGAGACTATCAGACTAGCCAAAGATGTCAAGGCAGTCTGTGGAAATGGAGGATTCAATTTAACTAAGTTCGTGGCAACACGGAACGCATCATCAATTCAATTCCTCAAGAACATAGAGCAGAAAACGTGAAGAACCTGACACTGGGCCAAGACAAATCACCCATCGAGAGAGTATTGGGAGTTACCTGGTGCATCGAATCAGATACGTTTAACTTCAGGATCGAACTTAAGGACAAGCATTGTACGCACAGAGGCATCCTATCAACGATTAGTTCAATTTATGATCCCTTGGTTTTTATCTCTCCTGTAGTTCCCGTTGGAAAGAAGATATTGCAAGACATCTGCCACACTAACAGCTGGGATGAGCCAGTCGACGATGCGACCAGTAGTAGATGGGAAAGGTGACGAAATGAACTTTTCCTGCTCGAGAATTTGAAAGTACCAAGAAGTTTTAAGCCCGCAGAATTTGGAAAGGTCGTTTCCGCTCAACTCCACTGTATGTCTGATGTCTCGACGTGTGGCTATGGTCAGTGCTCATATTTGAGACTCGAGGACGAAAACGGCAAAGTAAACGTCTCGTTCATTATGGGAAAGGCCCGGGTAGCACCAAAGAAAACAGTCAGTATTCCGAGGTTGGAATTGGCTGCTGCCACGATTTCCGTTAAGATTGGGGACATTGTGAAGAATTTGTTGGAGTATGAGAACATTGAGGATCACTATTGGACAGACAGTAAAGTCGTCTTAGGCTTCATAAGTAATGAATCAAGTCGTTTCCATGTGTACGTGGCCAACAGAACTCAACTCGTTCACGAACACACCAACCCATCATAGTGGCGTTATGTAGACACCGCGTCGAATACTGCGAACGAAGGTTCCAGGGGTATGTTACCCAAAGATTTCGTGGAGAAATCAAAGTGGATCAAGGGTCCTGACTTCCTTAATGAACCAGCACACAATTGGCTGAAAGAAGAGGCATATGATCACGATGTGATCCAAAGTCCCCAGAAATCAAGAATGTTAAGGTCAACACCAGCGTATATTTTAGTCGAAGAGAATGGCATACTCAACAGACTGCAAAGATTGGCATAAAGCGAAGGTAGCAGCAGCGCTTTGTCTGAGATACAAGAGAAAGCTCAGAGATAAAGTCAGGCACCATGTAATGAAGTATCTGAAGAGAAGTCTACCGATTGCGCTTCTACAAGTACAGGACTCAATGTTGCAGACTTAGAGGAAGCAGAAGTGGAGATCGTAAAGCAAGTTCAAAGAGATGCTTTCCCTTCAGATATTAGAAGTCTACAACATATCCAAGGTAACGACAAGTATGGTAGTCGTGCACTTGACAAAGAAAAGAAGGCAGTGTTAAAGAAGTCAAGTTCTCTCTTCACACTAGATCCATTTCTAGACAAAGACGGTGTCATGAGAGTTGGCGGAAGAATACGGAAGGCAAACCTGTCAGCCACTCTTAGGAACCCCATTATTCCAGCCGCGTTACTTCATTTGCCATTAGCCATGTTCATGAAAGCCCACACCACAGTGGAAGAGGGATTACCTTAAAAGAGCTTCGCGCCAGTGGCTATTAATTTTTAATATCATTTTAAAAGTTAGTTTTTGACTTATTATCTAGGATTCATTTGTAATTTTTATGTAGTGCAAAGTTTTTGTAAATAGTTGCGTAATTCAGCCTTTGGCTGCGATGCAGTTTTTTAATAAACTATCTATCTAAAACTATCTAAACTATAAGATCGTCAGCGGAAACGCAATGGTCAGGCAGTTTATTTCGCAATGCGTAACGTGTCGTTACCTCCGCGGCACCCTGGGAGAACAGAAAATGGCTGACTTGCCCAAGTCACGCGTGGAGCCACCACCACCATTTTCTTATTGTGGGGTGGATTTTTTCGGACCCTGGCACGTTCAGCGAGGACGAGCTGTCATCAAGAGATATGGCGCTTTGTTTACGTGCTTAGCGAGCAGGGCAGTGCACATAGGGGTGGCGGATTCCTTGGAAACTGGTTCCTTTATGCAGGCGTTGAGACGATTCATCTGTAGAAGGAGGCCAATCAGAGAAATTCGCTGCGACAGAGGGACGAATTTCATTGTCGCCGAGACCGAACATAAGAAGACTATAGAAGAAATAGACGACCAGAAGATCAAGGCAGAACTTCTTAAGGCCAAAATCGATTGGATTAAGAATCCAGCATCCGCTAGTAACTTCGGCGGCGTCTGGGAGAGACAAACCCGGTCAATCAGAAACGTCATGAACAGTCTCGTCAGAGAGCATGGTAATCGCCTGGACGAAGAAAGCCTAGGGACGTTCCTGTGTGAAGCAGAGTCCATGATCAACAACAGACCTCTCACGGTGGAAACTCTTAATGATCCCCTTTCAGCACCACCATTATCGCCACGCATGCTGCTGACAGGAAAGACTAGGATTGTGCTGCCTCCGCCGGGAGAATTTAGGAGAGAAGACTTGTGCTGTAGAAAGAAATGGAGACGCACGCAGCACTTGGCACAGGAATTTTGGTCAAGGTGGAGCAAAGAGTATCTACAGCAGTTGCAAGTAAGAAACAAATGGACTCGGCCGCGCAGAAATTTGAAGTTTGGAGACGTTGTGCTGTTGAAAGAAAATCAGTCTCCGAGAAACAGACGGCCCATGGCTAAAGTGGTAATCACGTTCAAATTGTTTGGAAAAATAATTCTTTTTAGCTGCGTGTATAATCCTACTCAACTTATTACTATATGCTTTATAGCAGAGCTCCGGCGGCCCGAAGGGCCGGCAAGCGGAGCACCATACCTATAGAAACCCGTCAACTGCTTTTCTCATGAAAAAGCGGCTAGCGGTATTGCTCGTGGGCGCGCATGACGACGACAACGACGGTGGAGTTGCCCAATAATTAATAATATCCTAATAATAACCATAATAATCCGACATGGCGGCCATACTCCACCTGACCCAGCTGGGTCCCCAGCTGATCAGCTAGTTTGCAGCGTGCAACTTTGATATAGGACATCCGTGTCATGGCCAATTGACACCTGCCAAAACAAGGTTTCCGCTGACCAGTATCACGTGGCCATATCGCGGGCTCAATTTTAGAGCTCATATAGGTCAGCTGTTTTTTTTTTAAGTTGACCTCTGACCACGTACTTGTTTTCGATTAGATCGCAGGCTCAAGCCAGGTTAATTTAACCAAAACGAGGCACTTAAACCAAAACGAGGCTTAATTTTCCGCGCGCTTTCTGCGGCTCGTAATATCACATTTGGTTGGTATCTTCATTTTGACCAAAACAACTTTATCTTCTTCGAAGTTTGTCTTTTAATTCGCTAATTAACAGGTACTCCGGAAGGTGAATTTTCAAGTGATACAAAGGATAGCAATAGATTTGCCTCAGGAAACGCTGAAAACTTGGATCGACTTGCATAATCGACGCCCGGATTGCGTGGTTGAAAAACAAAATGATTCAAGGCTTCAAGGACTTTCACTTTACTGCGGCACCTCGCAGCTCACCAAGAAAGGTCACTTAACAGTTCACCGGCATTAATGGGAGGAACGAGTAGTTCAAAGTTAGTGCAAGAAGTTCTTTCTTTGGACAAATCGTTTGCTATTTTTCCAGATGCGTGTTTTAACTCAAGTGGATTCGTATTTTCAACCTCTACAACACAGGTGACTGAATTAAATGAATTGAAGCTTAATATTAAATGGTTTAATCGTTCTTATTTTTGTTCAGGAAACAATTTGTATTTTTCTCTTGACTGGATATAAATAACAATCATCTCTACTCGTTTTGCAAACAAAGAAGTAGTTGAATTGTTTGTTTGTTTTGTTGTTTTCATGCAAGCGAACGAGTGTTTTCACTCCCCTTGGCTGACTGTTTTCAGTGTTTCTCGACGTCGGTGCCTTAACAGCATTAATAAACTTTTGCCCTTAACTTATTAACAAGTAATCGCAATGAGTCCTCGTAAAATTAGGCATTAAGCCCAGGCTAAACGATCAAACACTTCATTCAACATCGTGTTGGAAGATAATTTAAAACGGCTTTCCATGTTTGATCCAGATGAAACATTTTCATCCAACATTTCGCTCTACGAACAAATGTTTGATCGTTTAGCCAACCCAACCAAGAAAGTGCACAGTCAGTAAAAAGCAAACCAAATGAAGAACGTGAAAATTTCAGCGATAACACGCAAAAAGTGTCCTGTGTACTCGCTTTGTCTTGCGTATGGTCAAACATTGTTTGTTTTCCTGCTAGCAGAGGTTTCTCGCCCAGGGAAATTTGTTTATCGGCTAGTCACCAAACGTTATGTTTGTCAAACACAATGTTCAGGAAAATGTTTGATCGTTTAGCGGGGGTTTAAGTATTACTTGTGTTTTGCGCAAAGAGGACAATTTCAGCAACTTCTGAAAACACAAATAATATCAATTCTTAATTTTTCTCGGCCCAGTGCGATTACCTATCCAACCATCGGTTTGATTTCCTTTTTCTCTTTTCTCCGATATTTAAGCTTATGTCAAAATTACTTAACAATTTTTATTAACTTGTTATGAAATTGTCACTTTTCTATTTGCCCTACCTTCTCCAAAGAAACCTACAAACCTACGCATCGTCAGTGAATTTGTTTTCTTGTAATGTTTTGTTATTCTGTTGTTTGTGAATCGCGGTCAATTCCTGTTGACTGCTCTAAACGATCAGTTTCATACTCTACGGACCGTTATGTAAAAATTTAGGATTGCTTAGTAATTTTTCTAGCTTACTAGAAGCTTACTTGTCAACTTTCTTCACCCTTTCCAAGAATCTTCGAACAAACATAGTCGTCGTGTTATTTTGGAATGTTTTAATGCTTTGAGGTTTTTGAACCGCGGTCAATTCCTGTTGACTGCTCTAAACACAAAATATTGGCGCAAGGAAAGCCATGCGAAGTTGCTCAATACCAGGCTTGGCTTAATCTATATATTACTCTTTTACCTTGCCTGGATCCGTACTGTATAAATGAGTCTTTGAGTCTCTGAGTGCATGATTGCTTTCGAAAATCCAAGGCCTTTAAAACGGTTTAATCCCACACAGCAAATACAATATTAATTATAAAGAAAAATGTTGCGGAAAGAAATAGCACAAAACTAGCACCTAAAAAGGTCGCGCAAGCCCGTACACATGAACTGACTACTTTATGAAATACCCCAACATCCTAACTTGATACTTTACACATGAATAAAATTAATTGAAAGACTGCATGCAGGAGAAGGAAGTCCAAAGGATGTGTACATTGATGAGAAAGAGCTTACTTTAAGTTTAATTTTAAGTTTTAAGTTTAATAATATTTTGTCATGTGAATACATCTAAGTTGATACAAAAAAAGTGCATGACTGGAGAATAATTGGGAGAAAGTAAATTCCCATACAAAGAATATTATCTTATACAGTAATAGCCCACGTATAAGAACCTGGGTTTTAAGAACCTGATAGGCTAAAATTTTCATTTTAAGCCCCCTCCACATAAGAACCTATTAAGGCTTAAATTTTAAGTTAGGTTCTTATCAGTGGGGTTGCTGTAAAAGTGTAAAGGTAGAAACTACTGAATGAGTTTCTATGTTATGTTTTGTTAAGGACATATACTGTACCTGCAGTGAGCTGCCTATAGGCATTTCTCTATGGTACAAATAAATGATTTATACAGTATTATGAGATGATATTTATCATATATATAGTATATTCAGATAAAATTCATATGAAAATATAAGAACCTCTTTTAAGAACCTTGGTAGCCGAAATTTGCTTTAAGTACCATTTATATAAGAACCTATTTAGGCTAAATTGGAAAATTCAGGTTCTTATATGTGGGCTATTACTGTATTACACATTCTAAAAACTAAGAGGTGAAATTTAAACGTGGCCCAAAGCTAACCTAATCAAATTACATCAAATAATTGTCTCTTATAAGTCACCCCTGCTTTGAGATTGACACTAAAAATAAAGAAGTAAAATTGAAATACAATCCAAAGCTAACCTAATTAAATTACATACTTGTCACTCACAAGCTACATCTGATTTAAAATTGACACAAATAATGTAATATATAGGACTTAAAACTGCTTAAAGAAGGTGCATGCATGATGTTCGATGGAACACCATTCCAGTCTGGCATGTAGCGATTATAAAAAGAAAAGCTGAAGGCCATATATATATTTAGCCAAGCCAAGCCTAGAATCGGAGTTGCACACTCTCACCGAGCAACTTCGCATGGCTTTATTTGGGCCAGTTTAATTTGTGTCCAAAACAATTGAGCAGCAGTAGGGAAAACGAAGAGTTTTCGATTGCAAACGTTTGCAAAAAAATACAGACATTCGTGAGTCCTAACTACTTTCAGATGAAAGCGTAACGGAATTCAAAGCTGATAAAAAAAAAAAAAAAACACTACAAGCGAACAAAGTACGATGCGAGTGTTTTGCTGGAAGAAGGAGAAGGTAGAGAAATGAAGCAAGACTAGCTTGTAATAAAAATAGCTTGTACTGATTAATCTAGAAAAATCGGTATTTATTTTGACATAAATGCCCGTAGAAAAGACAATAAAGGGTAAAAAATGATCGTTAAGAGAAGTCAACAGGAATTGACCGCGGTTCAGAATAGTCAGGTGGAGTATGGCCGCCATGTTGAATTATTATGATTATTATTAGGATATTATTAGTTATTGGGCAACACCACCGTCGTCGTGCGTACGCGCCCACGAGCAATACCGCTAGCCATTTTTACCATGAGAAAAGCAGTTGACGGATTTCTATAGGTATGGTGCTCCGCTTGGCGGCCCTTCGGGCCGCTGGAGCTCCGCTATTACTGTTGACTGTTGACTTGCGTCACGGTAGAATGCGATAACGCGCGAGGAACGAGGGTGGAGGGCGATTGAAGAAAAAATAAGAGACTGCGGTGGGATCTTTGATTTGATAGATTGACAAGTAGCCGACCAATCGGAATTTCCGTTTCGCTGAAACGAGTAATTCAAAAGACAATAAAACTTCCGCTGTCGTCCTTTTTTCTCTCTCGCGCCAATCTCTCCTCCTTTTCTGTCAGTAATTAGCATAACTTTAATTAACTTTTCCCGCGCCCCGAGAGGCTCTGAGGAACAAAGGACGACCGCTCGCGGTCTAATATTAATGCTAACCGTCATGCACTTCACTTGACTTTCCGTCCCTCCCCTCACCCCTTTAGAAGGATATGGTTTTCATCGACAGAAATTCGGGACATTTGAGCACGCGGAATTAACAGTGGCAATTTGCTAAAAATAATAACAATTAAAAAAAATGGTGAGCACGAAAAGAAAGCATTCGGCGGTGGATTTTCGAAATTTGCATTTTTTTTATCGTCCGTCGTTTTATACGATACTAGTGAAAGACCTAGAAATAAATTTTTTAATGCGGATAGGATCATCGAAAAGGGGAATGTTGCGCATGTAAGTATAGCATATCACAACAAAGTGTCTTTCAGGATTGATTTGATTTGCTTCTCCTTTGAGTACTTCGTACAATTCATCTGTGTTCATTAATTGCCATAATGAGGAATGCCTAATCAGACAGAGTGGCTGGCAACTTCATTCATGTGGCTGGGAGCCTGATGACCACCCAACACCAGACTTACTAAGGTGAGTGTT
>JAEMWC010000104.1:1125000-1197500 GCA_016490735.1 Pachyseris speciosa | reverse complement strand
ATCCAACTGAATTCGGAATATTCTATTTTAACTTAAATGTTTTCCAAAATTCCAACACAATCACGTCTTCTGAGGTAAGTAAATTTTTGGAAACTTCAACCAATCACTGTTCGCTGTTCCCACGGTAATGCACGTTTTCCTGTCGCAATGAACTGATCATTAGCAAAATGGTTTGAGGGTACCTATCTTTCGAGTTAGGAACCGGGTTAGGAACCGAGTTGGGAACCGAGTTAGGAACCGAGTTGGGAACCGATACATTGATTTTAGACATCGTCTTTGTATTAGCCTAGCGTGCCGTCAGTTCCGATCAGCACTTTTCCTCGCAAAACTAGAGGTTTCGCCAGGTTAGAAAGCCCTGGCCGGCTTACCCTTCTAGCAGAGGTTCCTTTCAGGCAAGTCTTAAAGCACGTACGAAGTCGTTCGCGTCTCTTGTATTTCGCGTAGTCGGCTTGTTTACTTCCCCGAGAGAAACCTCTGCCACGAGCCGGTTACATTTCCCGTTGAGCATGGATGTTAGTGATACGAGGAACAGGGAACGGGGAGCCGGAAACGGGAGTCTGGGAACCAGTGTACAGCGGTAATCCGCAAAAAATTCAAAATGGCAGACGAGAAAACTGAGAAAATATGGAGCTAACTTGCAAGTGCTCAAAGCTAACTTATAATAACCTAGGATGCCACTGGCATATAATAAACCACATCAGAAAACTCATTCAATCGGTAAGTTTGATTGAGAGCGGAGTTTTTCAAATTCTCTGATTTCATTCAGTTCATGTAATGTAGTACAGCCTAGCTTATTAAATAAAGGCAACTGATATCTAATCGGACTTTTTTAATGTGAAGCATTACCTAGACGCGTAATACTGCTTGCAATCCATCGAGACTTCTTATTTTAAATCGACAATTTATGCACGACCATGCTACACTTAAAATAAGAAATTTTTCTTGTTTTTGGAACCTTGTTTTAAGATATAATTTCTTCTTGGATTGAAGTTGAAAATTAAGATCGTATTTCTTAATTTAAGACTGTAAGAATCAAAAATAAGAAAGGTTATTCTTAATTTAAAAATTCCTGTTTTAAAGTGATGACGAAAGTGTTCGTATAGCCCAACATCATTATCAGCAGAAAAGCAGCGAGGAGGTAACAGATCGAGATAACACAAGTAACGTAGAAAACTTAATAAACGGTATATTTATTCAAATTATTGCATGCAGAGATATATACAATTAACACTGAACAACGAGTGAATAAATAAGCTTGTTTGTACAAATACAAATACATTAAATAAGCCAAAACATCAGGAAATCCTGGGTTCAAACCATTTACGATTTTACACCAGGAAATGCAAGTTACAATATAACCTTGTATCGATAAACTTTTAAACAACAGCGAAAACCAACCATTGACAGATCTTTAAAATAATATTGTATTTTTAGTCAATTGTCTTGTTTGGACGCCCCTCAAAACAGCTTTAAAAACATTTTTACATGGGAAAGATATAAGGTTTCTAAACCAGGTTAAAAAATTGTCTTTTAGTGAAAATAGTATTTTTCTTCCTGGACATGGGAATGTATGTAAGCGGCTCGTGGCAGAGATTTCTCTCGGGGAAGTAAACAAGCCAACTACGCGAAATGCAAGAGACGCAAACGACTTCTTACGTGCTAAAAGAAAAAGTGATGATCCGGGACCTGACGCTGGGCTAATACAAAGACGAGGTATAAAATCAATGTATCGGTTCCCAACTCGGTTCCTAACTCGGTTTCCAACTTGGTTCCTAACTCGGTTCCCAACTCGGTTCCTAACTCGTTTCCTAACTCAGTTCCTAACTCGGTTCCTGGTTCGGTTCCTAACATGGTTCCTAACTCCGTTGTTAGTTTATCTCAAATGGTGTATTCCCAAAATGTTCTTTGAAGAAAAAAAAATTGAGGAGAGAAAAAACCTCGGAGCTGAACTTACTTTCCATTTTTGTTTCAAAAGTATATAAGAATAAACACCTGATGTGCTCTGACCACCAGGCGTAACGCAGCATATTAAACGCAAGTTGACAAAAATGAATTATAATATAAAGTTTACATTGTTGACGGTTCCAACGACGGGAAAACATGAAGCCTTCAGTATTAAAATAATTCCTTTCATATCGTAAAGGCTATGGGCAGGTGTATTACAGAAATTTGCGGGAGCTTCTTTATATAATAATTGCTCTTCCTTACGATAGCTGCCCGAAAGTTGTGTTTATACGGCATTCTGGTTTTCCTGATTCCAATCTACCACGAGTCTGTTTAACACTGAAAACTTTGAGCGAAACGCCTCCAAGAGAATAGCCTGCGTGCAGACGTCTCCTATTTCCTTTGTTTCATGCGGAAAAGGGACGCCTGCGAAACACCGTCGCTAATCGTGTTCCAGTATCCTGCTGTTTTCCCAGGATCTTGGGAAAGAACTGTGATTGGTATCCAGATAGTGGCCTTTGTTCGAGCAAATCTGATTGGTCTTTATCTAAAACAGATCTCATAATGTATGCAGCATTATGCCGCCCAAATTTAGCGGGGTTTTCCTTTTAAAACGGATCAAAACATACAATCAGTGTTAACTGCGTTTTTAAGCCATCGAAAAGTTGAGCGACAGAAATCTTGCGCAAGGCCACAGAGCATTTAATGTTTACGAAGAAATTCTTTCTGTTCAGTTCACTGTGCATGCATCCAACATAAGCTTATATTTCAGTGTAAACAGTGTCTCACGAAACGGGCGTATGGAAAAGCCGGAATCCGGAAAGAACAGGAATTCGGAATGCCGGAAAGCCAGAAAGCCAGTCAGCCGGATGCCGGAATGCCGGAATGCCGGAATTCAGGAATGCCGGAAAGTAGCAGAAGCCGGATAGTGCTAGTCAGAAAAGGAAAATTAAGATGAGCAAAATAGAATAGAATTAACAGGAAAACAATTTTTCTTTTATAATTTTGTTTTATAAAGGTCACACCCAGCTCCCGAGATTTTTATTACTCAATTTGTTTTCCACGGCGGCGAATCAATTTACTGCGATTTTCATAATCATGCGGAATTTTATCTTCAAGCGCTAACCACCAAACCGCGTTTTGGCTTCGATCAATCAAATTGCACGTGCAGAATTCCCAACATTTGCATATGCGCGAGAACTTTCCGAACATTCCCACAGTGCCAGATGCTTGCGAAAAATTGGTCTTTCGGTTAAAAACGGATTGTGTTTCCTTGTTCTCTTTTAGTGCTCAAATTTTGTGGGTAAGCGGTACAGTTGTTGCTGATTGTTGTTCTGAAGTAAACTTCTTGCCGCCGCCGCCTTTTGACGGGGAAATAACTTTCAAAATGTTGTAAGTTTATTCAAGGTTTAGTGCATTTACCGATATCACGAGTCGGAGTGGTTTTCTTCGCTTCAGTTCGCGACGAAACAAATCCATTTACATTGAAAAGTATTGAAGTTTTATATGGTGCGAAATACGACGTTTAGATTCATAAGTCCCGTATTCTTTATTCGCTAAAGCAAATGAAAATACAAAAATCGATGATGAAACACACCAAACTGGCCATCAGAAAAGCACCCAAGACAAGATTCGGCGAATTGCCTAGGCTGATCATCTTCATTGTCGACTATTTGCGTTTCTTCTGATTCGAAAGTTCCGCGATGGATAGCTCCTCAAAGAAACGGTCGGATTGATCATCCTGCAGACTTCAATATACGCCGTGGTTGAAACTGCTATTGGGCTAATCATAGTTCGTCACCTCTCGTTAGTAGTCGGAAGCAGCCGGAAATTTGCTTGACGGAACCAAGATGATTGAACCAGGAATTCCTGATAAGAAAAGGAAATTATAAAAAAGAATTAAATTCTTAATGAGTGCCTTTATATCTGATAAAAGACACGGCTAAATTTTACATCCGATTTTCTAGGCCAAAATAACCCAAAATCTAAATTTTAGTGTAAAAATGGATAGATGTACAGTAACGCCTTTTAAGCCGTCAAATAAATTCGCAATTCGCGTTTTATCAACTCCTAAAACACTTGGCTGCACCTCGTGTTTGAAACTTGATAAAACACACCTGCTCATTTATTAAACATGACTTAAAAAGTTCGGGCTTAAGAATATCGTTCGTTGTATCGCGATCGTGGACTTAAATAGATAGAGGTTTGTTAAATCGAAATTCCACTGTAGACTAAGGCCGGGATATATCATTGAAAGCTGAGAATTATTTATCAACACAAAACCTTCAAAATGTTGCTGTATACACTAAAAGTATATATTCTGTAATTTTACGTTTTATACGGGTTGATTTTTTTAAATAAATGGAGAATACTGAAAAAAAAAAATAAAAAAATAAAACATTTCCGAGCCTTTAGATTTCAAAAGTTTCTAGGGGAGGATTCCCCCTAATCTCCCTACAAACTCGCTTTGGGTTGAGGCAAAGATTGTGATACTCCATGACTGGACATGACTTCTCTATATCCCGCGTAATGAAAATGAAACTCATGCAATGAAAAATAATCAAAATGCCTTCAAAGGCCGCTGTTCAAGAACAACGCATATTCTGAGGGCGTCATAAATTACCCGCGGACCAGGACTTGTGCAGCAGCTTGTAAGGTTCTGTAAATTCTACCTTCAAGTAACATTGTCTCCGGTACGTCTAACGTCTTGAGGTCTAAATTCGAATAAAAGGAAAACCGATAATTTTTTTCAAAGCACAAAAAATTTGTTTCGAAAGCTGAGTGGCAAACTGTGTTTGCATGGTTCCTTTAGTATATTCAAAACAGTCTCGGAATATCAAAAGAAAGTGATGAATCATTTTATGTCCTCTCATGTAAACGGCTCCAAATTCGACTCCTGTTACTGATGAGTTCGAAACACACTCACTCAATGTCGACTTTGATGAGATGAAATGCATTGTGCTGGATCGCATATACCATTAGAGACGTCCATTACTGTTTGGGGGGTAATAAAAACTGTCATTATAAGACTGCGATGGACTCAAGCAGTTTAAGGCCTGGGTTTAGAAATATGTTCATAAATATGGTTGATCGCCAATATCTTCTTCCAGATTGCCTAGAACTGGATGAAACTTTCCCTGAAGATAAATCTTGTTGTCCTTGTTTGCCTTAACGTATAACTTTGATCACGTGATCAGTCACGTGATCAAAATTTGAAAAAGTCTTAAATCGGCGATGCGGTGGCGGATTTTAAGTTTACAGATAAATAAATCAGCGTTTTTAATATAAAGCCAACATATTTAACTTTCTACGCTTGGAGTGATTGCTCACGAGTTTTAGTTTTTAAATTATCAACAGCTAAAGGTTGAATTCTGAGAAGAAAAATGACCTTTGCCCTCACAACTTTTTTGTTGAGAACGATGGACGGTCGCTCCAAACGTGAGACGCTGGAAATAATTAATACGCATAAGAAAAGCGTTTTTATTCGATATTATATCCCACAAAAGTCACCTACTCCTCAAATAAGTGATGATTTCAAGTAAATGGTCACGTGACACCCCACGTGATCTAAGATAACGCTTATTGCACGTCAAAATGTTAAGGATGATGAGAACTACCCATGTGCCGAATTTCGTTTCAGTGTCATTCCCCTGGGCAGTTATATCACAAAAAACCGTTTTCTCTAATAAACGCCCCTGACACAGGCCTTAAACTGCTTGAGGACAAAGATAGTCTGCAGCAGCGAACCGTGAAGCCGCGAGGAGAATGGGGAGGAGGTGTCTCCGCCACCTAGT
The DNA here is from genome assembly GCA_016490735.1 of Pachyseris speciosa. Classification (NCBI taxonomy): domain Eukaryota; kingdom Metazoa; phylum Cnidaria; class Anthozoa; order Scleractinia; family Pachyseridae; genus Pachyseris; species Pachyseris speciosa. The sequence continues at coordinate 1,191,762 of JAEMWC010000104.1, read as the reverse complement.
CCTACGCGTGCATGCAATACCGCCTGGCAGGCGTACAGCGATGCCAATCCCGAAGATATAAAATCTAGTTATTATTTCTTTCCCTACCCTCCACCATTTACCCACAAGCCCCTCAAAAAATCGATGAGCTCACCCCTTCGAAACGAAAAGATCACTCCATTTCCAAAATCATCTCAGCCCCTAGCCTACGTAGCCTGGCGGTATTGCAGGAGCGCGTAGGAAGAGGTGGCGGAGACACCTCCTCCCAATCTCCTCACGGCTTCGCCGTTCGCTTTTTGCAGCTCTTCATTCCACCCGCCTACATTATCGCCAGTTACGCAGGCTATTCAACCCTTCCCCAAGGTAACCACAGCAAGGACGGGATCCGTGAATGTTTTGCGGCCGATTCAGGGTGAGACATGTCAGTACGAAACTGCAGATCTGATATAATTTCTTATTGTCTTCCTTTAGAAATTAACACACCCAACGTCACTTTTATGCGGGAGATGCAATTTTGTTTACCTGTGCGAGCAACAGGGAGGTTCGTTTCTTAAGCGGGAGACTCCCAGATAATTCGCGGGAGAATTGACATGCATGTCGGCGTTACGGTGACTGTTTCATTGATGAATCACTGCTTTTTACGCTTCTATATGACTATTCAAATCAGTGCGATCGATGGTCTCTTTTCAGAGTTCGGGAAGTCGTTAAGTAAGCAACCCAAGAGCCTCCTCCCTTATTGGAACATTGTCACGTGTTTTTTTATGTATTTCGGCCAAAACGGTTAATGATATTTGACGAGTACTGGACAAAACTGTTTTTGTCAGACAAAATTATATTAAATTTCTCTAAGGAAACAAAACATTATCATTAAAGAATAAATTACCTGAACAAATCTGTTAAAACAAGAGAGGATGTTCTCTTGATTAAAATCAGCACTGCTCTCTGTGCTCCGTCAAGTCAGTTACTAGGAAAATGGACCATGGTTGCGGTTTCCGGCAATTTGAGTAGCAAACAAACGACGTAAACATGATCCAATAGGAACAACGTGGCGGTTGGCCAACGAATAACAGAAGGCACGTGGCGGTGTTTTCATTGGCCAGTGCACAATAGAAGGCACGTGGCGGTGTTTCATTGTAGTCCAAAGTGCAAAGCATTGCATCATTATCGCACCATCAAAAGCCTTGAGCTACATAACTCATAAATCTCTTTCTTTTCAGCCTTTGTGGTGGACTGTCTTGCTCGAATTACTGAGGATGTTGGAGGATGCTGCAATATTTTTGTAAAATTGTGAAGAATTCAATCCAGTAGAATTTGTCCGCGTGAAAAGGTTTGCCGAATTTAAGAAGAGGTTGGAAGCCTCGCACGTGCAGTGCGTATCGGCTGATCGACTTGAAAGATATAGAACGCTGTGACAGTTCTATATTTAGAAAAATTGCAAATTTGCATAAAGTTGTTGTTGTGTAATTTGATCGGGAAGATATCTCAACTTCATCGCTGTGACATGCCGTCCTAAATTTAGAGACAAGTTTGCGAATTCTTGATTTTCACGCGACTGAGATATTTTACCGTCATCAGGTAAATGACATTTTATAGATATATCTGCTGGCCTGTTTTCAGCTAAGTAGCACGCTTTGTTTTGAAAATAGAACAGTTTTAATTTAGAGGGTTTTTTTTACTATGCGTGACATCTGGATTCCTTCTGAGAAAATGTCACATACACGAAAATATCGATTCGCCTTGTGTTTTCGAGTTCTGGATAACCAATATGTTAAGAGAAGTCTATGCGAATGTTTTCAAGCTTAGCAGAGAGAGAGAGAGAGAGAGAGAGAGAGAGAGAGAGAGAGAGAGAGAGAGAGAGAGAGAGAGAAATGTTTTTAGAGAGCCAAAGTAAACTCCAAACGTTTCCACCTAATTTAGAGGTAAACAACGAATATGGATGGCAACTCTCAAAACAGTTTTGCGCACTTTGCTCGTACGTGAACAAAAAGGCCTTGTGCGCATGTGAACACAAAAGCAAACCATTAGCCGGATAGTTTTCTTCTGCATCAAAAAAGATATCCCAAGTAAACGCTCATAGAGCGTGTTGTTTAAAAAAAAAAAACGAGACACAAAGTACAACTACAAAATAAGTTTTACTCTCTAAGCACAGAATGCCATCTAAAACTATGAGAACACCATGCATAGGAAAATTGTAACATTAAATGGAAAAGTTTCTATTACTTGGTCCAAAACCTTTAAACTTCATAAAGAAAAGTAGAAATAGCTATATCATGCATGGCTATGAATCAAACTACTTACAAAACTTTAGATGGGACAATATATCATTTTGGTTACAATTGTACTAAATTACCTTCCAGCAATTACTTCGCCGTATAAGTTATTTCTATACAGTAGTTCGTATTAATTACTGGCTTATACATTCCTATTCATTTTGTAATGCTCAGGCACTATTTTACCATTTTAAAACTTGAATAGGTAGGGAAAATGTATAACAGTCACTAGAAAAAACAGTCAACGCCTATATTTTTTATTAGAAGTACAACAGTACTAACTACAGCAACAACGTTGATTGCGCATAACGAGAAGCAAAGCTTACCACACAGCACACTTTTTCACAGGATTCATCTTACTCCCCTTTGAGCAACTAAAGGCTTTGGAAAACGTCGGAAATTTGGACAGCAAAAATAATTGAAAGATAACAATGACTTGTTTATTTAAATGTATTATTATAAGAAGGTATCTTGATTTATAAATCTCAGTGACACACTGCAAGAGAATAGCTGATACCATCAGTGAGTCCCAAAAAAGCCAGTTACTACTCAAGTTGCTTCCTAAAACATAAACTATTTCGGTGTTAAAAATTCCGAAAATAAATAAATGACAGAATATGTTTATTAGATAAGGTCATTGTGATGGAAATAATTTTGCACTAGTCCAGTGTCTGGAGACCTCCCCCCCGTCCACCCCAAAAATGACAACATTGTGATTGAGATTCTAAGTAATTGAACTTGAACTTACCGGGTTCCAGATCATTAAGCGCACTGTCATACTTAGATTTTTTTAGATAGTTTCTTAAAATGTATACATAGCAGTCCGAAGACTGAATTGCGTAACATACTAAAACGTATATAAATTATTAAAGATATCTACGATACAAATTAAAAAGAGGCAATCAAAGCTATTATTTATATAATTTAAAAATCATGCCGTAAAATTATGTACAAATGCTCCGTGATTAAGAAATAAATAAATAAATATTAATGGCGCATGCTTGGGATAAAAGAGTTCTTGAAGCGATTTGTGTTCGTACAAGGCGTGGCGCAGGTCCTGGGACGTCTAAGGCTATACCTAAAATTCCTCTTTTGGGGTAACAGTGTTGACCCTGGACATGACGTAATGGAATTAAAAAGCTTATGGCATAGTGCAACGCGCCTGGCGTGCAATGTTGTAAGACCGAACCTGACTAAAATTAAATTAAAACAAAAATGAAGTATCTTTAACTTTGTAGAAATGAAACTATTAACCAAATGAAAAATAAAACTATTGACGAAGCTAGTAACGACATATGAATGAGTAAAAAATCGATGAATGAATGCATGAAAATAATGCGGAACATAATAAGCTTCATGTTTTGGGAGTTCAACCATCATATTTACCTGTACTTATTATAAGAATGACGATCAGTCTTCAACTGAAATAAAGCAGCTTTCTTTTTGTAGATGCTGCACCATGGCTAAAAACAAAGAAAAAGATAAATTGACATACGGAATGCAGCTTGAAATTGTCCAGCGTTGTTAAGGCCCAGTTTTTAATTCATGGCGTCGTCACGCAATGGGCAATACGCTTTATCAAGTGACCCAACTACAATGCCCGCCTTAACAGAAGATCTCAAAGGAAATAAAACAAATTTTATTACTAAATAACGATCGTAGGAAGGTCGCAAATTTTTGGCAAGTAATTTTCGCTCCAGCGGCTGATTGAAAGGTGAAAATGGCGAAACCACTGTGCCTTTTTCACACCGCAACGTCCCCTTTTTCAAAAAATTAAGAGAGATGATCTAGTCTTGTGCAAAACCCACCGTGGCAAATCCTATAAAGAAACGCTGATCGACGCTCAAACCAAGATCAGGTAGCTGCGCCTCTTTTTCATGGTTGTTCACCCAAGACTGGTATGCCTAAAATGAGGACGGAAGTTCAAAATTTAAAATTCTTAGTGCTAGCGACACTGCGGAGCATGTATATGTTCACGGGATAGCCTGTTGGGCAAATGTTGAAAAAAAAAAAAAACACAGTTTGCTTTCCTTGCTGCTTTTACACGATCTCGGTCTAAGACATGATATTTTAAGTCTACCAGATCTCGAACTGTGGTGCTTGAAAGGAAGTCTTTCACCAAACCATAAATATAGTGATAGAGGATAGCTCCAGCTCACATCGTATGCCAGCTTTATCCCTCCATTGTCAGCAATGTTTTCATTTAAGGTCTTGTTACCATTTATCTGCAATTTTAAGACATAATATTGTGATGTTGTCGTCACGCTATCTTGACATAGAAACTAATATATATATTTAGCCAAGCCTAAAAGCGGAGATCCAAAATTACTCTTATTTTTTAACTGGCATTTATACGAAGTTTCCTTCGACCCATCCGGCTGAACCGACTCTGTTTATATCGCCTTGTTTCGTTAGGGACAAATGTCACTGTCGCAATGAAAAAAAAAAAAGAGGAATGGAGAGTGAATTGTTCCTGCCGCAAACTGTCGCGATTTTTCTGCCAATTTCTTTCAGTTGTCGGTGTTTTGGGAGAAGATTGTTGCCTGTTTTCTGAGCCGTATCGTTGTCGTTTCTACCTCTAGGAGTTGGAGGGCCTCTCCGATAAATATCTCTAGACTAAATAGTGGTATTGTACTGTAGAATTGCTTGTTAAGTCCAGTCGGTGCCAAAAATTCTGAATTTTATGTACACTGTAATGTATAGTATCCCTTATTTCGAGTTATCTTGTTTATATTTTTTAAATTTATAAAACCGGAATGGAAATCACAAAAAATGCAACAATTATTCGCCGTCCGGTATACCGGAAACGGAAGTCACAGGGGCGTCAAGGTCCTTCCGTTTCCGTCCAAGACGGTGGCAAATTATCTTCGGATTGGATACATGTCGAGTAATAATGTTTGGTTCTAATCAAACCGAACTTGGGAATTGCGTTGAATAAATCGAAGGCTGAAGGAAAATCTCCAATGCCCGACTTTTTACCTAATGAAACGTACGTTCAGGCCTGCATGTTTTTATGCACAAGATAATAGCGAAGTTCCGGCGGCCCGAAGGGCCGCCAAGCGGAGCACCATACCTATAGAAACCCGTCAGCTGCTTTTCTCATGGTAATCATGGCAAACGGTATTGCTCGTGGGCGCATACGCAGGACCACGACGACGACGTTGTCCAATAATTAATAATATCCTAATAATAATCATAATAATCTAATATGGCGGCCATACTTCACCTGGCCCAGCTGACCAGCAAGTTTACCGCGTACGTCTTTTGATACTGGACATTCATCTTATGACCATTGACAGATTGACAGCTGTCAAAACAAGGTATCCGCTGACCAGTGTCACGTAATCATATTGCGGGCTCAAGTTAAGACCTTATCGAGGTCAGCTGTTTTGATGAAGTTGAACGTTGACCAGGTACTTGCTTTCGATTGAATCGCAGGCTCAAGCCAGGTATGGAACACCCAAACCAAAACGAGGCTTAATTTTTCGCGCGCTTTCTGCGGCTCGTAATTTCACATTCAGTTGGTTTCTTCATTTTGAGCAAAACAACTTCATCTTCTTCGATCGAGGCTTGTCTTTTAATTCGTGTAAAGGCATAAAAATCAAGAACTTGTCAAAAGATACTCTGGAAGGTGAATTTTTAAGTGATAAAAGGAAGAGCGAAAGATTCCTCTCTGGAAAAGCTTCAAATTTCAATCGATTGTGTGGTTGAAACCAAAGTAATTCAACGCTTCAAGGGCTTTCACTTCTCCGCGACATCTTGCTTCTCACCAAGAAAGGTCATTTAACAGTTCACGGGCATTAACGGGCTGAACAAGTAGCTCAAACTCTGGACAAACCGTTTGCTATTTTTACGGATGCTTGTTTTTGCTTTACTGAAGCTTAAGTATTTTCAAGTGGTAGAAACCTCTACAACACAGGACAGTGAGGCAAATTAAATAAATTGAAGCTTAACATTTGGTTTAATCGTTGTTACTTTTGTGCAGGAATGAAACGTGTATTTTTCTCTCGACTGGATATAAATAACAATCATCTGTACTCGTTTTGGACGCAAAGAAGTAGTTGAATTGTTCATTTGCTTTGTTACGTTGTTTTGTCAAAGCGAACGAGTATTTTTACTCCGCCTGGCTGACTGTTTTTCGACCTCGGTGCCTCAACAGCGTTAAGAACTTTTGCCCTTATCTTATTAACACGTAATCGCAATGAGTCCTCGTGAAATTAAGGATTAAAGTCCTGGCTATTTGATCACACATTTTCACCGAACATTGCCAGCTGTCAAACATTTCGTTCGGTGGCTAAACGCACAAACAATGTTTGGACCAAACACTAGACAGAGTGAGTCCACAGAACGATTTCTTGCATATTATCGCAGAACTTTCGACGATGTGGTTCATTTGGTTGCTTTTTACCGGCTGTGCACGCTTTGTTGGTTGGGTACGGAGCCCGCAAAGGGCCATCACAAATTATAATTATTTGACGAGTTATGTGACGAGTTACTTGACGAGTTATTTGGCGAGTTACTTGACGAGTTATTTGACAAGTTACTTGATGAGTTATTTGATTACTGCGTGCGCTAGTAAGTCCAAGATGGCTACTGAGGTGGACATGGCAAACCATACTGTCTCTTTACAAACTAGAAGGCCGTGATCTGTGACCAATCTTTGCCAAGCGAATTTCAGGTCGGAAAATTGTGCCGTCTTCCTCTACCGGCTAGTTTTCTTTACAGCTGTCCCCAACTGAGTTGCTGATCTTGCAGGAAGAGAAGGCACGAAAGTATTTCTGCGTGGTTGTATCCAAGTTTGAAGTATTGCTCAATGTGTTCATCATGAAAACGACTATTGTTCATTTTATTCGTGACATGTCAAAATTGTAGTATTATAGTACTGTACTCAACTTGAACAGATTTAGTGTAAATTTTTTCAAGGTTTCAGATAGCTTGTATTGCAAAGAGTTAATTTTTGTTAAGGAAAGATGTTTTGTTTATGCTGTCTAAAATGTTGTGGTACAAAAGTTTATAAGAATGACATCTACCCAACCTTTGAAATACACTTTCTTGTGAAAGACAAGTTGAAATTGTTATTATTGTTATTATTGTTATTATGTTTCATCATTGTTTTGCCTAGCCTACTAATTTATATATAGTATATTGGTGTTATAAAAAGCAACAAGTTACATTTTGTTGTAGTGTCAAGAGGTAACTTGTTGTGTCTGAAGCAATTGTACAGCTATTTACACTAAGTTTTCAAGTAGTGAATCAATATTTACAAGAGATTAGATTTTTCAAACAGTTTAAAAATGGATTCAAATTGGCTCATGCATGACAATATATAGTACAGGTAAATGTATAGATTTCTGGAAGGTCTCAAAAATTCATTTTTCAATGTGGCATTTCAAAATTTTAAATCATAATTTGTTTTTTAAAGAATGTTATGCTAATAAATTGTATGATGTATAAGCAGTAATGATGTTGTCTTTGCTCCGTTTGAGAAGTGTAGTAGTTAACCCAGATTTATCATTACAGTGAAGGGTTTGAAGTGACCCTACGAAGAGAGTTATTGTGAACAGAAGATTTTTACCCCATTTTAGGAGTTAAAAAAGTCCCTACTTGGGAATAACTTCAACCCTATTTTGGAGTTCGATAATGAAGAGTTTAAGTGACTCCGTAAAAGGAGTTATTTTGATCCTGAAAATTTTACTCCATTTCGGAGCCATATTAACTCTAAAACCTACCCCATTTGGAGAGTTGTATTAACCCCAGTTTTGGAGTAAAATTAAGGAGCTTAAGTTACTCCAAAAAAGGAATTATTTTGAACCTAAAAGTTTTACTTCGTTTTAGAGTTATAGTAACTCCAGGAGGAGTTAAATACTGCTCCATTTAGGAGTTAAATTAACCCCAGTTCTGCAGTAATTTCAACCCCAATTTTGGAGTTAAATTTAGGAGTCAAAGTTACTCTAAAAAAGGAGTTATTTTTAACTAAAATTTTAACTCCATATTTGAAGTTAAAATAACTCTCTAAAAATTACTGTGTGGTAAACATAAGCTGAATCCCCAAGACTGAAACTACATAATTTATGACGTTTACGCAGCATAACTTGAACTTTCGAACGTAGGTCCACTCCTTTTCGACAATTTTCAAGTCAGAATAACGAAGCTGAGCTCAACAGAACATCAGGTTTTTCGTTCAAGAATTCCGACAACAAAGGAACCTCCACAGTCGTTCTTTTTTCTTCCTTTCTCCCCAATCCCCCTCGTTCTTGTATGATTTTACCATAAGTTCGTGCCAGTGATACAAGGAAAAGAGTACAACTGCTAGCAGTCTAAAATCCTTTTCTGGTACCGGACATCTTACTTAAGACCCCATTGACATGTCTTGGGAATCGAACCATTACAACGTAAGCATATTATCTTAATTCATATTGCGCGTATCAATTGCCCCAGCTTTGCACTGAGGAACGGTACTACTTTTTAATGATATTCTTCCGATCAGTGAAACAAACAAGTGACATCATGCAAAGGAAACAGTTAAAATGTCCAAAATACCCGAGAGCTTGGCTGTCAAATCCGTGCGTGATCTCATGTCCGATAACCATTGCCAATGAGCCATAGTTGAATATCTGCAAGAAATAAAGAAGGAAGGAAAGAAGGAAAGCAGGCAAGAAGGAAGGATAAAAAGAAAGAAAGATCGGCAAAAGGCAGAAAATCAGTTTGCATTCAATGCTGTCCAGTGACGTCAATACCCCAAATTGATTTTCATAACAATGTAACTAGCGCGCTAAATTATTTACAAGATTCTTCTCTAGTCTGTTTTCGCAGCAAAAACAAGAATAATGCCAAGCGAACAATAATATCCCAGTCCCCTTTAGCGAAATGTTGAAGTATTACTGACTTAGGTTACAGCGTTTTCAGGGCTTCAGATAGAGCGAAAGGTAAATTGTCGGGATAAATTTTCATCGCGCATGCGCCGTGACTTCACTGGGCGGTATTGACGGCAAATTGAATCAGACGTCTCTCCAATCTCGTTCCCAGAGCCCACGTTCCCCTTATCTAGCGGAGCGGGGAACGAGAGACTCTGGGATAATCCATTTCAGCTAATTTTTTGATTGGCTGAAAACTGAGCATGAGCAGAAGTTTCAAAGCTTAAAATGGCGGACGTAGAAGTCAATGAAGGTATTCATCTTTGTAGATGCTGCAATTTAGAGGTTAAGAACAATCCAATTGACTTGTTTGAGGAAAAGGCACAAAATGAAAGGCTTCTAAGGGGCTAAATACCTTTCGACGGCGATGGATTTCCTAGGAAAATTTGTAGAAATTGTTGTGGCCGTGTGAATCAATTTTCGGAATTTAGGAGTCTGTGTCTGAAGTCTCGTGAAAAGCAAGAAGGCCTCTTTGAGATTTAAGAGAGGTAAAAAAGCAACTGAAAGTCCATCGGTAGTGGAGTCACGGGTGGTCAAACGCGGTAAACGGAATGATGTGAACCAACATGGATCATCAGCTCCTGCTGTTCAGAAGAGCCTGCAGATGATTTACTCCTATTTACCCAAAGAAAAAGCTCGTGAAACCCTTCAGGAACAGCGACCAAGAACTCTACCGAATTGGCTGCAGAGGGCTCCGATTGTTCAACAAAGTCAGAGCGTAGTAATTCCAGCCAGGCTGGTCTTCGTAATAGTGAGGTTGGTTGGGTCGATCATGATCTCTAATCTGCCAGTCATTGTACAATCCGATCGTGTTTTTTTTTTATTGTAATAATATAATTGAAAAAAATGAAGTAAAGGTCATGCAATACCTCATTCTTACCTGTTGTGTGATTTTATTTTGTTCTGTTCTCTTGCCATATCTTAAATGTTTTGATGTATTTATAATTTGTCTAGAATTTTGAATCTCTTGCTCTGTACATCTTTTAACACTGTTCGCCCTGACTAGCCTTTGCTAACTGCAGGCACTGCATATTTCTGTAATATTATTTCATAAATAAATTAAATAAACGAAACTAAAACTGAACTAATCTTAATATGTTGTTGTTTTGTCAAATACCCATTTGTTGTGGGTATAAATTGCAGCAGTACAAATGATGGTGAGATGACTGAAGACAAGTGACAAGGACACATGGCTTCTAAAACTCTTAAAGCGGTGGAGTGATCATCCTCAAATTTCTTGTTAAATGAGGTAGCTAAGCATTATGGCAGACAAAGTAACATTGTCCCTGAGTCAACTAGCCATACACATGCATGTACAACATGTACCTCTGATTACATCAAAGAGGTGATAAGGTGGTCAGAGGGAAAAAGCCATTTGAACATCAACCAGGAAGGACTCTTAATAGTTTCTTGTCTATCTCGTAGAGGCTGTTAGATCAGCTTGATGCACTTCCTTTACACACATGGTCAACCCGACACAAGAACCAACTGGCGACAAATCCATTATTCCAACTGTAAAGACTATGGTTTTGATGATGATTAGGATGCAAGTGATGATGAGGAAGAAGAGGACATTTTAGATGATAGATGAATTAGTTTAGGTCAGGGGTATTCAGTGTATCCAGGCTAGAACAGTATTTAGGACCAAGCTAATATTACTACACTCCTTAGCTTTAAGTAAAACATTTGAAGTGTTTTAACATGAACATGAACATGATTAGTTGGGGACTGTTACAATATTTCATATAATTTTGTTTGTATTTGTTGATAATTATCATTTTCACCACAGGGCAAACTTGGACAGGTTAGGAAGAAAATATGTTTCTTTATTTACAAGAATCTAACCTGTGTTAATATTTCCAAATTTATTTAGTATTTCTTGCAGGGTTCTTTTCAGTTTAAAGCCATATTTCCCTGTAATATTATTATGGGGTTAGTTCATTAGTACTAAATTAGGCTTAAAACTATCTCTATGTGACTTTGCCCCTCTATCGAGTTTTGGCTACATCATTAAACCTGTAACTCACAATCATAATATTGAGCAACAATAAGTTTAGTTCTTTCATACATGCTATATGTTACTGGATAATATCAAAAAATGTTTCAGTGATCTTACAACAATATTTATAGGAACAATGTCTTAATTCTTCTAAGTGTTTGAAGACTAAATCAGTGAGAGAAATAGCAAAACCACTTGTGAGGACCATCCTGGCAACTGTACTCCTACCTAGTTCCCCTTACAATATTTAAGCCGGTATAAAGGTCTCTTTTAATTTCTGCCTGAACATCAACTTTGAAGGAGGTCTCATCACCCATTGGATTGTTGGATATATCACCAAGCTGATCACTGGAAATAGTCTCCATATAGTTAAGGTCATCTGCAGCTCTTACAAACTGGCAATCATCACAAGTACAGACAAGACTGTGAAAATCACAGCAGATGTATGCAGGCCCTGGGATAGCAGGAACTTTGTGGTCAAAGTAACTTAGTATTAATTTCCTTTTACATTCCCTTGATTACACATAGTTTCTCATCACATCTGCCATGCTTTTTTCTTGATTTTGATATGTCATATGAATTGAAGTAAATATCAGCCCTGGCTGGAAGACCATCTCTACCAGGTGTACCCATTTCTTGGCAGTACTCCTCCATTGTGTAAGGAACTCCATTGTGTGGGGGAGCAGGGATGGCGTAGTGGTGAGAGCACTCGCCTTCCACCAATGTGGCACCGCGTTCGATTCCCGGTGGTGACGCCATAAGTGGGCTGAGTTTGTGTTGGTTCTCGACCCTGCTCCGAGGGTTTTTCTCCGGGTACTCCGGTTTTCCTCCCTCAGCAAAAACCAACATACGGCTTATTCGAGCTGGCTGTAGGCTGTGCTCCAAGGTCGTAAATGGACCGTATAGCGGCTGCCAGAGGCGCCTTGTATATGCTTTCGGTTCGACCTTTTTGAGCTGCGTCCTTGCTGTACTTTGTGAGGATGATTAGCACAGACAGTTATTTATTATTTGTTATTAATATGGACAATTTGTTGAATGTTATTTAGCTGGCCTGAACGTGGACCTTGAACAAAAAAGTTTTGATTCATGCCCCTCACATTCTATTGAGGTGTTAATCTTTTAACCAGTGAGAGAAGTCAGGTAAAATGAGCTTCTAAGCCAACAAGATACAGTAATAGCTAAGAAAGTGAATACATTTTTTTGTCTATGTTAAGAAAATAATTTTAGTGCACCCAATCCCCCACCCCCAAAAAGAAAACTTAATTTATTATCATCTCTGAATGTCTATCTTGGTATAATGGAAGGAAACCGATGATTAAATATTTATTGTACCCAATGCAGCTTTCCCGCATTTAACTTTTTAAGTGGTCTTACTAAAACATACACAGTAACTATCAGAATATTTAAGAAGCGACCAAACGCAAAGCAGTAAGATTATGATTACTTCGTAAAAATATGGCAGAGGTCGAATAAGGTAAGGCTGAAACAACTGAATCAAGTTTGAAGTCACTCTTTATTTTAAATTACAATATTATTGCCTAAGTATCAACATCGATCAGAAAAACAGCACGAGTATTTTTATACATACCACTGCAGATTTAAATGAGCCACATCAATAACAATTGCTCGGACACTTTCTTGAAAATGCCTTTCCTTTAACCCCCACATTCCTGTTATCCACGAACACCTCCGGGTACCTGAACAATAAACTGCATTTTCGTGCATTTTTAGGTAAAGAAACCTTATTTTCTCCATCCTCTATCGCGACTCTTTGTATCACACAAACATTAAGAAAACGTTCCAGTTTTTTTAACTTGGTCCTTCATTAACGCGTTCAACGGGAAAACCACGGTTACCACACAGCCAGTCTTTTTGCTTATACGTACTAGTAGGAAGTTCTCCTTTACGATTGCGAAGGAAATCAAACATTGGTAAATCAGCACTGCTAAGACATCCTTTTTGTCCACACAGATTGCCTTTATGGCTTCAAGTTGCTCCTATTTTAATTCCTGCTCTGGCTGTCCGAGTTTTCCCAAAGAAAACCTAATAGCTTCGCGGAATATAGCTTCTGAGATTTGTGGTTCGGCAGCCATTTCCCAAATGAGTTCAAGCCTGCGCAGTTGAGCCGATGACAAGAATACTGTCACGATGAAATGGATTATCCCTGATTATCCCAGAGTCTCTCGTTCCCCGCTCCGCCGAATAAGGGGAACGTGGGCTCTGGGAACGAGATTGACGTCTCTCTTGTTAGTGAGCGATCTAGAAGGCGGCTAATATTCAGGCTATCCATACTGTATTACTCTGCTCTCTGTACGGCCTTAGTATCCGAACAACAGAAGCAGATACAGCATTTAGGCCTAACACTTCAATGAAACAGAGGGAATTCGTCCTTGGTCTTCTGCAAATGCATGGCGTTGGGGTGAGTGTTTTGACTCGGATCAGAAACAAGCCATTAAAAAATGAACATGGATCGAGAGGATGACGTAAAAGTGGATCTATACACTTTTGCACCGTTACAAGGATAGCAACACCTTTTCGGTAGAGGAAGAACAGACAAAAATGTAGCGTCATCATATCCATCTCATACTTTCATGTTACTTACTATGGATAATTTTTCCTGTAAATTGGAGATTGGAGAATTCCAGCTAAAATTACTGACAACAGGCAGAAAATAACAAAATTAATTTTAAAACATTTTAATTCTTTTGAGGACTTAGAGTTTCCATAAAAAAAGACTTCAGTTTTTGTGGAATCGCTTCAAGAATCAACAAAAAGTGTGAGTAGAAGATTAGACAAACTAGTTACAAGCCCACAAAGGAATCATCAGCGCAGGTGATAACCAGAGTGTTCGTTGTCAAGTTTCAGAGCGATCTTCAACTGAGTGTCACAAAACGAAAAACAAAGCAGTTACTCTGACCAATCACAACAGGCGCGAAAAGCGCGACGGACCAATCAGAATTCGAAGCAATTAGATATAACCGTAGTTTCCTTCGCAGCCGCTCAGGCCGAAGTCACGCAGGTGTCGGGGAGCGTTGCGTGACTTCGGCCCAAGCGGCTGCCAAGCAGACTAATACAACCGGTGTAAAGCGCGGGAAAAGACGCTTGCAAGCCGTATAGGTTTTTGTTTTGCGTCTCTTTTGTTGGAAAAGTGGCACGTATTCTGGCGGCGAATCACAGAGCAAGGTAAAACAAAAGCAAAGCAAAGGTGAATTACTTTCGACACTCAACTGAAAAGCACTCTGTGTGTTCCTTATCAGTGTCAATAATCCAGCAATCAATAAATCAATAATCAAAATCAATAATTAATCTTATCGATTATCCTTTCGAGGACGAATTAGAATACTGGTAAGAGCAAGCAAGGGAATGTGGAATCTTTTCCGTAGATGGAAGGTGACAGCCGTCTTTTCTCGGTGAATCTGCCTCAATTATGCTACTCTTTCTTCACAGCACACCACTTCTACCATGAAAAACAGTCTCCTGTCTTCCCTAGCGATCCCATAATTCCTCACAAGTGCCATTCTCTCCAGAGTCTCAGGAGTAGGAAGTTGTCCTAGTGCTTACACATACGTATCAGTAGTAATCTTGACTGTTTGAGTGTGTCGCCGAAAATTGATACTCTTGATTATTCCGCAGGTAATGATAAGCGTCACCCTGATAAGCGACATCTTGCAGCTCACCAAGAAAGTTCACTCAACAAAGTTCACTCAACAATTCACCGGCATTAATGGGAGGAACGAGTAGCTCAAACTTGGTGGAAGAAGTTCTTTCTTTGGACAAACCGTTTGCTATTTACGTAGATGCGTGTTTTTACTAAAGTAGATCGATGCGTATTTTCAAGTGGTAGAAAGCTCGACAACACAGGTAACTTAAATAAATTGGAGCTTAGCATTTGATTTAGTCGTAGTTACTTTTGTTCAGGAAGGAAACTTGTTTTTGTCTCGACTGGATATAAATAACAATCTATTCGTTTTGGACACAAAGAAGTATCTAGTCGAATTGTTTGTTTGTTGTTTTGCAAGCGAACGAGTGTTTTCCCCCGCTTAGCTGACTGTACATGCTTTTCGTCGTCTGTGTTTCTATAGTCTTAAGAACTGAAAGAAACGTCTGCCCTTATGTTATTAACACGTAATCGCAATGATTCCTCGTTAAGTATCACTGTTTTGCGCGACGAGGGCAATTTATTTCAGCAAATTTCTAAAAACACAAGTGATATTAATTCTTAATTTTACTCGGCCCCATGCGATTACCTATCCAAACTATTAGGATTGTTTTCCTTTTTCTCTTTTCTACAACATTTAAGCTGATGTCTAAGCTTAACTTACTTCGAAATATGCTTGTTAAGCCTCGGCTAAAAGATCAAACATTTTCATCCAGCATCGTGTTTGCCACACATAACGCGTACATTTGGTGGCTAAACGCAAAACAATGTTTGACCAAACACCGGACCAAGTGAGTCCAAACAATGATTTTTGCGTATTATCGCTGAAGTTTTCGCCGTTATGTGGTTCATTTGGTTGCTTTTTACCGTTTGTTCACGATTTGTTTTTTGGGGTGGTTAAACGATCAAAAATTTGTTCGTAAAGCGAAATTTTGGATGAACATGTACATGTTTTTTGACGTCTGTGATCAAACATGGAAAGCAATTAAATGCACTATTGAGAGAGGTGGCTAAACCTTCAAACATCATTGTCCAACGATGTTGGATGAAAATATTTCACCGTTCTTTGATTGCTAAACTTCGAATAAACATACGCGTCGACTGTATTGTTTTCTTGTAATGATTTGAGGTTTTTGAACCGCAGTCAATTCCTGTTGACTGCTCTAAAGACAAAATATTACCGCAAGGAAAGCCATGGGGTGTTGCTCAATACCAGTAAAAATAATGATAATCGTGGAGCTCCGCTTTTAAGCTTGGCTAAATCTATATATTAATTATTATAGGACATTTCACAGCGCATAAATGAATCGGCGGACATACCTACGGTGACCAAAACCAAATTTTCTCGAACAGATGGGTTACCATATAATCTTACCAACGGTGCTCCGCTTCGGGGCCCTTTGGACCGCCAGAGCTCTGCTATAAATTTCAATAAAGGCTGAATCTATTAGGATTGTGGCAGGTGATCTGTTTGGTTGATGTTGTTGTTGTTTTTAGTTAACACACTAGCAAGAAAAATCTTTGGCCACTGTTATGGGCACCTCTAAAAATAGCATCTAAACTGAGCAGATTCAAGTCCATTGGTAAAACCCTAGTTACAATATTTTACCAGACTTACAATGTTGACATGCAGGATTCCAAACTCTTTGCAATCAGTCCAAGGTCAACAATTCTGTAACAGTTCAAAGAAAATGCCCCCTGTTTGGTGTGATAATTTTTTTCTTTTTTACCATCTCTTGTAACAAGGGACTAGTGAAATAAATAAGTACGTTCTGGGATATTGTATAATATTTATGGCAAAATAACCTTCAAGGAAGAATATTCAACTGGTTTATTTCCATCTACCACCTCTTCAGCAAGTCTTTGTGAAGGTTTGAGTTTTACCCTCAGCCTCAGGACAGGTAAGGCGATGTTATCGTAGGAGAACAGACTACGCTTACATCTCTCAGCTCGTGCTTTTTCAGTTTGTGCTTTTCGTTTCTCAGCTTTCCGCGTTCGGGAAAAAATATAGTTTGTAAGAGTGGATACAGTAGCATTTTCTATTCCGCAAAATGCAAGGGACGATGGAAGACAAACGGACACTAAAACAGCAACAGGAAGTCCCGGGAAATGTTGATAAATTACACGCATGGATTTTAAACTGATCACCTAGTTTTGTTTGTTTGTTTGTTTTTTTTGTTTTTGCTTTTGTTTTGTTTTGTTTTTTTTTTTTTCACGCTCACGAGATCCTTTGTTTTGCATAGAATTGTTGTGAAAAACACTGAATACTTTTGATATGGTTTTCAGTTGAAAAAAGAATTGTTAGGCGTTCTTACTGACAGTGAATTTACACGGCATTTTCGAAACAACCGGAAACACGAAGAAAAATTTCTTGTCGCAATCGCCGCCATGTTTGTTTTGCTTTTTAAAACCCGCGCCGGCTTTTAAACAACACCGCTAACCGCGCAGAAACTGTGTTCGGCCATTTAAATAATATACTTAACTTACATGACAGTGCTTAGTGACCGCTCATAAGATAGCCCACTGACTATCGCGCTTAGGTGAGTTGCATGTAAAGGCGGGCTATTTTTTAACCCTCCTAGCTGTAATTACTTAAGTGAAATAATTATATGCTGGCCCTCACGATATTGTCGTTTTTGAAGCCTACTGATTTGTGTGGGTATATGGATTCCGTTTTAGTGCAAGGGTTTTGCAGTCAGAGGAAATGGTAACCCTGTGTAGAAATAAATACTGCAGCAACTGTTGACTGCCGAGACTTCCTTAACTACATTTAGTGGAAACACGTAGCAGCTACCATGGTAGTAAATTGACATTGCTTTGGTTTTGCACCTCTTCACTCTTTCATTGGTCAGCAAAACTCGCGACACTTTCTCAACCAATGAGAAGCCAAACCAACACCAATCACAGCTTGCTGGCCCCGATTTCCTGGTGCATTTCGTCGATGAAATATAATGGCTAGGCAAACAACAAAAGCACAAATTGATCTGAGTACAGTTATAACCACAGTTTAATTGTAAACCTCTCAACAAGAAAAGCGATTAAGGATCAGATTATGTCCCTTTTCTCTCATGCCTCGTATTCCTTTGTGGATGGTGTACTATGATATGCTTTTCGAGGTCTCTATTCCAAGTTTTTAGAGCCTCTGGGTATGACTGAAGTGTAGTCATTTATTAAAGCTGTCGGGAAAAACCTTATTTAACTATGTATTCTATAGCCTTACTTTCTACTCTCTACAAGAAGGCTTCCACTTTTATATCTTTGAATCCATATTCTTCCTGGGAAACAACTAAACCATTTTAAATAAATCTTTTCGATCGCAAACGGAGACCATCACGGAGCGACAGGCAAGTCTTCCTCTTCCAGAACACTCTCTGTCTTGGCTTCACGTCCGCTGTTGTCGGACAGGTCTCTCCTTTCTTTGAGGCTCGGTTTCTCAGCTTTGTACTCCTTGAGGAAAGCCAGATCTCTGTCTTCCAGTAAAGCTGGCGACTCAGCCTCGCCCAAGAGATCATCTTCATCGACGTTCTCGTCGGAGCTTGACACACTGCTGGACAAGTGGCCGACCAAGGTGAATGTTACATCAATAACACTGGAAGCTGCTGCGGGCTTTATTGAAGATAAGCTTTGTATTGGTACTTCTGCAGAACAGCAAAGTTATCTGATAACTGAATAATACCATATTATTTATTTATTTATTTATTTATTTTTATTGTCTTCACGGTTTAAACTTCCCAATGCCTGGGTTTCTTTGCTATAACAGGAAATTGATTTTGCAATTTACAACAGAGGTAGAAAGAAAGAACTCAGTCTCCGTCCTCTAAAAAGCCTAAGGATATTTTTGTACTGATGGCCAGAAAATCAAACCTTCTCCCAAACTATTCTACTAGTGCAGTCAAATAAAAATAAGACTTCTGGGCTACGGACGTTCAGGATGGAGACGGATTACAACTTACAGAAAGCGGGCCTATATTTTTCAAGTTTCAGCCCTCCTGTCTAGTAAGAACCATTATTAACTGATTATACGTTGGTCGTCTTTAAGATATTAACTTTTTGTTTTTCTGTTGAAGACCAATTAGTGTATAAAAATGTTCTTTAAGTCTTGAACTAATCCGAATTTTGCCCGAGAGACGAAAAAAAAAATAAAATAAAATAACGTGACATACGTAGCCCGTTTAATTAAGCAATAAACCACACGTTTTTATGGTTTATAGGCTGATAAACCACGCGGGATGTTGTAAGAACAACACTGTTCTTCCAACATCCCAAGTGGTTTATCAGCCTATAAAATATAGAAACTTGTGGTCTATTACTTTTATATAATAACTCAGAAGACGCACGAAAGTTTCCATGAGTTTACTGGCACAATAAACCATAGCTTATTGACCAATTAGAGCGCGCGCATTGATTTGGTTATTGTATAACTTTGTATCAACAATTCACAATCTAGGGAGTCAAGGTTACAAATTTCATGATCATAGCCTTTAATTCCTCTTAGTGTACCCCGCCATCTAATTTCTCCTTACAACGGCACTACGTGATCCAGCATATAATGCGAAAACACAACAAGAACTGTTAATTTGTACCATCAGAAACACAAGGGACGAGTGTGGAGAATATGCGTTTAATATCAGTCTTTAAAGGTCTAACGCCTTCCCGATATGCCTTCATAACAGAACATTGACCACCTGCTAAATTGCTTTGTAGACTTCTTAAAATTTATTTTTACCTTCGCCTGAAACAACAAAAACTTGGCACCATAACGCCTTGGCAACGAACAACCAAGTGATAGCAATGTTCATACTTGTGACAAGATTTTTGCTGGTGGACACACCGTTGGATCTGAAAGAGAGAATCATTTGGATTCATTTCAACCGTTGTCGGTTGGAAAGGTAAGGTTGGGTGACCCTAAATTGCAGTGTACACGTACAAATAAATTTGAATTTTTGTTGTTGTTGTTGCAAAACGTCGATTTAAAGGAGCACTGTCACCGGTATTTTTGCTGTTTTTAGTTCAATTCTGCCAAAATTACTGCCTTTTTCCTGTTATCGTGCAAAAAATGCTCCTACGGAATCAGCAATATGAATTCCAATGAAATTTTAGCAGGGAGAGCTAACCATAATAATTTTTTTGGTGATTTTTCAATGCATCGCTTGAAATTTTGAAAAAACTGGCAAGTTTTTTCAAATTTCAATCCATTTCCATCCTCGTCATCTTAGAAGGAATACAGGAGTTTATAGTGTCAATGCAGGGCTAATGTCGTTGGCAACAAAACTAGACCATTATTTTAAGGTTTCCATTGATGCATTGGCAGTTTTAAGCCTTTTAAAGTTATGGTACAATAGCGTGACACTGCCCTTTAACGCCAACTAAACAGGGAGGAATTTGAGCTTGTTCGGAAATCAGTGCAAAATTGCTGCGTTTGAAGCTGACTGTGACCCCGTTTTAGGAGGGTTTGCAGTCAGAGCGACTGATAGTCCAGTCCACCCCTCCCCCCTCCCCCAATTTTTCTGTATGGAAAAAAGGCCAAATCTGTTTTAAAAAATACTGCATCGTTTTGCACCTGATTACCTCTTTCAGAAACTTTTATCATTAAAATACTACAGACCCTACGATACGAGAGGTCTTAGTTATCCTATCCACACGTGGGACAACGTTCCGAATGATCTAGTTTGTTTTGTGCACATTCACGCCTGGTATTTACATAAGTCTGCTTAACGCATGATCCGTCAGGTCCCGATGACGCAATGGTATAGAAAACAGTATGAGTGAAGTTATGTGAGACGGCCCGGAAAAGGTCATCCGGACCTGTTCGAGCAATTCCGCTTGGTTTTTGGCTTTTCTTCAGCCAATTTTCAGTCAAAAATATCAGCAACAGCAGGGAAAAGCAAGATTTTTTTAGATCCAGGTGATCTATTGGATAGCAAACGTTTGGAAAAATTCCAAACTACTTTGATGAATCTGATGTGGCCCTACAAATCACTAAAACCATGAAATGATATATCCTATACTAGTAAAATACAAAATTCATCTCAAGAAACTATCTTAAAATTTATAAAGTTTACTGATAAAATGCCCTATTGAGTCTAAAATCTATAGATACAAAATAAAAAAAAAATTTGGATATCGAACGGGCTTTTCTCTTTTCTTTTCTTTTCTTCTCTTTTCTCTCTAGTTTTTTGAAGAAGGCGGGGACTCTTGAAGAAGGCGGAGGAGATCTCGTTGTAAGCTAGATAAATTGCCAAGAAATTTTGACTTAAACGTCCTTAGAAGAGGCAAAAAGGAGTAAGAACCCGACAGAGATCAATAAACAACCACTTGGAACGTAGAACTGTAGAATAGCGCAATTTCACCCAAAACCGTTACTTATTTAAGCAGATACAAAAGCTTAAGAGTAGTTATCTGTACTAACTTTTAGGCGATCATAAAGCTATTTTTGAGTGCTTTTAACTTTTAAAATGGCTGGTCAGTTGATACTGGAAATAGATGAAAATCTTCAACTGAAAGAAATTTATGAGATATTTAAAACGGTGCGAGGTGGTGTTTCCTGGAACTGGAACACAAGGACTTCCGGTCGATGCAGATCAACTGCAAAGAGACCGAAAACGTGTTCCGAACATATTATTTTATGCCGACAGCTTACTGCTTGATACTTTCTTCTCCACTTAAGAAAAAGTAGGAAAATGATCTACTGACTGGTCTTGCTAACAATAGTCTTGCCTCGGTATCCAAGTGCTTTCAGGTGTCCTCGAATGTCCTTGTCACACTTTCCGATTAAAATACACTGAGCATTGGCAGGATTGCTGACACTGGGTCCGCAAACACCACTAACAATTTTCGAATAATAGCAACTTGCCATAAGCGAAGCGCGTTATGTCTTAAGGCCACAATTCAAAACCGAAGATAGCGCTCAAAGAAAGGTTGATTTGCACGTGTTCGTGGAATCTAATGTAACGTCATCTTCAACCGTGTCACTTTCAGGACGGTGGAGCTTTTCGCCTCAGTCGACATGCCGAAGCATTTCAGATAAAATATATTTAAATGTAACGCTTTCTCTTCGCTGATCGATGCTTAACTTTAAGAAATAACTTTTCTTGCAGGACTTGTGTTGGCTACATCGACGAAACTTTGTTATTTTAATGAAAGCTCAATGTTGCGTGCACGAACGGTTTTCAAGAATTTAAATGTTGCAGCTTTATTGATGCCACTTAGGTCTTCCAATGCTTAGATCATGCAAAAAAGTACTAATTGACGAGAAATAAGTCATTTTGAGGCGAAAGCACCGATTGAATCTAATGTAGACTGATTTTCCTTGGCGGCAGGGAAACGGTTGTTAATGGCTCGAGTCCTAGATTTCGCTCATGTCGCGTATTTGTTTTCGTTTGTGTAACTTTACCATTTAAATTGTCCCAAAATTTCATTACATATCCTAATAGAGGAAACATTGCTGTTTTATAAGAACGGTACATTAACTTCGAAAGCCATGTACCAATTAGTGATTTTTGCCCGCAAAGTTGGCTAATTTCGACACTTTTGAAAATACCTATTTGTAACAATATTTTGAAAAATTAGCAAAAATTGCTGTTTCAATATATTTGTATTCTGGCGACAACAGAGTATGAAGGAAGGTTCCTTCAATCAAAAAAATATGAGTTGCAGACCAGTTTCTTTAATTTATGTATAAGACACCAAAATAAGTACAGCAGTTTTGG
The DNA here is from genome assembly GCA_016490735.1 of Pachyseris speciosa. Taxonomy (NCBI): domain Eukaryota; kingdom Metazoa; phylum Cnidaria; class Anthozoa; order Scleractinia; family Pachyseridae; genus Pachyseris; species Pachyseris speciosa. The sequence continues at coordinate 1,169,233 of JAEMWC010000104.1, read as the reverse complement.
CATGTCTGAAGGCGCTCGCGCGCATGGATAAAAATTAAAATGTTGCCTCAGCAGAAATAAATAAATCCAAAAGAGGTGAAACTTGCATGGCTAAAGGTGGTTTTTATAGATAACTACTCTTAAGTACCTTGTGTTACTTCCGAGGTCCGCTGAAAAAGCTTCTTCAATTAAAAACGATTATCTGTGGGAAAACAACACACAATCACACAGTTCTTAAAATACAAACGCTGACTGTTATCGGTTCAAGCAAAAATAAATAGAAAAATAAATAAATAAATAAATAAATAAATAAATAAAATACGTAGATTTAGTCAAGCCTAAAAGCGGAGCTTCACGCTTATTATTTTTTTCCTGGTATTGAGCAACTTCGCATGGCTTTCCTTAGGCCAAAATTTTATGTTTAAAGCAGTCAACAGGAATAGTCCAGTTTCGAGTTCACCATGACCGGTGAACAAAAGTACTGAGAACGCATTTGCACACCGTTAGCCTTGACCTAAAGTAAAATATTCACAAATACCGGCGGGAAGGTGCCACAAATTCGAAAATTAAATAATAGACAGAGCTGTAAACACGTCATCTCCTTACTGGAACTGGAACTTCACTATTGATCGCGCTTCAAAAACCTAAAAATAATTAAAACATTACAAGAAAACAATACACGACGCGTATGTTTGTTACAAAGAAATTTAACAATCAAAAACCGATTAAACATTTTCATCCAATTAACATCGTGTTTGAACGTTTAACCACCTGTCTCAACACTTCTTCTTAAATGGCTTTCCATGTTTGATCTAGATCAAAAACTTTCATCCAACATTTCGCATTACGAAGCTTAAGAAATGTTTGATCGTTTAGTCACCCCAACCAACAAAACGTGCACAGCCGGTAAAAAGCAACCAAATGAACCACCTTAAGTCGAAATTTCAGCGATAATACGCAAAAAAATCGTTTTGTGGACTCACTCTTTGTTTAGTGTTTGCCTGCTCAAACATTGTTTGCGCGTTTAGCCAACTAACAACGTTATGTTTGACAACTTACGATGTTGGATGAAAATGTGTGATCGTTTAGCCGGGGATTTAATCCTTAATTTACGAGCACTCATTGCGATTACGTGTTAATAAGATAAGGAGAAACGTTTCCTAACGCTGTTGAGGCACCGAGGTCGAAAAACAGTCAGCCGAGCGGAGTAAAAACACTCGTTCGCTTGCAAAGAAAACAACGTAACAAAACAACTACTTGTTTGCGTCCAAAACGAGTACAGATGATTGTTACTTATATCCAGTCGAGAGAAAAATACAAGTTCCATTCCTGAACAAAAGTAACAACGATTAAATGTTAAGCTTCAATTTATACAGTTTGTACAGGTTTCTACCACTTGAAAATACGTAAGCTTCAGTAAATAATAGCAAACGGTCTGTCCAAAGAAGAAGCTTCTTCCACAGAGTTTGAGATGCTCGTTCCTCCCATTAATACCGCTGAACTGCTAAGTGACGTTTCTTGGTGAGATGCAAGATGCCGCGGTAAAGTGAAAGCCCTTCAAGCGTTGAATTATTTTGTTTTCAAACACACAATCGATCCAAGTTTGAAGCTTTTCCTGAGAAAAATCTTTCGCTCTTCCTTTTACCACTTGAAAATTCACCTTCCGTAGTATCTTTTGACAAGTTCTTGATTTTTATTCTTTTTACGCGAATTTGATACCGCACACTCGCATAAAATAATCATTTGTTCATAGCTTATGCCTGTTTGGAAAAAAATGTTAAGCTTACCTGCTTAACTTACTCTCTGCGGTATTGAATGGCTGACAATGCAGTCGTTCTACTCTTATTCGTTTTTATGTGCGTGCTTGGAATAAATAACTTTAATCACTGCCAAGAAACACTAGCGCAGCAGAAAGAATTTCCTTTATTATATAAACACCAATGAAATAACAGGTGAGTTTTCGCGCGAAAACATGTTATCTGCCAACGTGAAAAGATCGCCTTTACTATGGTTACATAATAAATCGCGTCTTCTGCAGCGAAAGTAGAATGGTTTGGTATTTCACTGATGTTTATGTAATAAATAGAACATTACATGGCCCCTTGGAGATACGAAATTTCTCTTTTTAGGAAATATCTTTCAACACTCGAAAACAAATTTCCTAACTACGCACGGACATGTAAAATCCTTATTATTCATAAGTGTATTAGCCAATCGGAGTGACCATTTTGATCAGGTGCATATATTTGATGCCCAAAGAAAATACGGATAAAGAAATGTCCGCGATTAGATCAAAAGCTGATCAAGACAATATCAAGAGACTTGAATTTAAATCAGCAACCTCCAAAAATTACCATGAAGGCAATTGTTAACTAGCGTCTTTAGAAAAGTAACGTGAAAATTACAGTTCTGTACCTTCCGATCTTCTTTCATGCCATTCTGTATCTCCGTATCTCTTTTACCCCTAGCATCACGTTCCTTCTCTTGTTGTCTTCAGTATGTTACTTTATGTTTTAAACTTCGTTCCACTTTCGATTTTCCGACATCTGATGCCGGTTTCCCACATGATTCCCGCCATAAGACGGAATATAGCACTCGGTTATCTCGACTCTGAACTATCGCATTACCACGACGGGTGGTGTATTATTTTTGAGATTGTTAATAAAGGTAAAAGTTGATGTGTTTGAATAGAATGAATAGAGACTACTCGCACTTGAAAGTTTCTACACCGTATTCATTAAGACTACGAGAATATTTCATACAATCCACAGAATAGTCAAGTACACGGTGTTATTTATAATGCGTGGCAAAGCCCCAATTAACAAGTTATTCACTATAAACAGTTTTCGGAATTCCAGGTATCTTTAATCAATAAATTATTTGCACTCGGTTTTCTGAACTCTAATAATTCTTACTGGATGTGCCAAATTTTAAAATGTAAGCCAACTCGCGCATTATCGCGTATTGCTCGCTCAGTTAAAAAGTGAAAAATGAGACTGACGGGCCGGTTTCAGTTTGCATTCAGTAATGCCAACATGAGCGCCGGTTAGTGATCTAAGCGGGTAGAATAAAAAGATGCATAAAATCTTGGCTGGCCTTGTCATGAAAAGCAAGTAAGACTTCTATTAAATGTAAAGATGACTCTTAATATCCCTCAGTTACCTAATTATACCTTGTATAAATGATACGGTACACTCGAAATAAGATAATCATTTGTACATAGCTTATGCCTGTTTTGAAATGTTTTAAAATGTTAAGCTTACCTGTTTGACTTACTCTCTGCGGTACAGAATGGCTAAAAATGCAGTCGTTCTACTCTTATTCCTTTTTATGTGCGTGTTCAGAATAAATGACTTTAATCACTGCCAAGAAACACTAACGCAGGAGTAAGAATTTCCTTTATTATATAAACACCAATGAAATAACAGGTGAGTTTTCGCGCGAAAACATGTTATCTTCACACGTGAAAAGATCGCCTTTGCTATGCTTACAAAATAAATTGCGTCTTCTGCAGCGAAAGTAGAATGGTTTGGTATTTCAGTGGTGTCTATATAATATATAGAACATTACATGGCTGCTTGGAGATACGAACTTTCTCTTGTTGGGAAATGTCTTTCAACACTAGAGAGAAATCTCTAATCTACGCACGGCCATGTAAGATCCTTATAATTCATAAGGGTATTAGCCAATCAGAGTGACCATTCTGTATCTCCGTATCTCTTTTACCCCGAGCATCACGTTCCTTCTCTTGTTGTCTTCAGTTTCTTTGAGTTTCCGACATCTAATGCGGGCAGTTCCCATATGATTCCCCGCCACAAGGTGGAATATAGCACTCGGTTATCTCGACCGTGGACTGTCGCATTACCACGACGGGTGGCGTATTATTTTTGAGATTGTTAATACAGGTAAAAGTTGATGTATTTGAATAGAATGAACAGAGATTATTCGCACTACAAAGTTTCCATACCGTAGTCTATACGACTACAAGAATATTTCATATTAGTATATACTAAAACAGTGGATAGTGTTGAAGGCGCGCTCCGACTGGCTAGTCAAACTCCGAATATCCTTTGCTATTTACCTCCGAGCAACTCGCGAGTTTCGTGCTCCCTTGTGTGATTTTCGAAAAACTGTCGTCCCGGTTTGCATCCGTGACAAGCAAAGAAATCATCTAAATTAACGACGAAGCAGTCCATGAAAACACAAAGAAAGCGACTAAATTTGGTTTGATCGTGTTTAAAGGTAGCGGTTTATGTTTTTAACCTGGAGTTTATCAATAAAAGCCAATGAGAAAGGTTTTGTTTACAAATGAAAATTAATCTTGCGTAACCTCACTTGTTCACTCGAAAACCAGAGTTGAATGATATTTTTACAGTATGGTTTCAAATACAGATAGAGTTTGCAACTCCATTTGAAGAATGTCGCCACCAGAACTAAACAAATGTCTTCAGAAATAATTTTATCTGTCAGCGAAAAAACCGGGCGGCTTGTTGTTTTAGTCCTTTGCGCGAGGGAAAATATTGCAATCGTTGCTGGAATATATGAATTAAAATCAATTTTTTTGTGGTGTATATTATCTCACTGTTTTAGTATATACTAAAACAACTATTCAACTCAGTGTCGGTGGCTAGTGGTGGATATTTACCGAGCCGCGAAGCGGCGAGGTAAATATCCACAACTAGCCACCTCCACTTCGGTGAATAGTTGTTAACAATCCTTGGAATGGTCAAGTACATGATGTGATCTGTGATGCGTGGTAAAGCCCCAAGTTAATTACTATCAACAGTTTTGGGAGCTCTAGGTATCTTTGATTTATAAATTATTTTCCTTTGACTTTCTGGACTCTAGTAATTCATACTGGATGTGACAAATTTCAAAATGTAAGCCAATTTGCGAATTATCGCGTATTGCGTGTCTAGTTAAAGGGACGCTGTCATCTGGGCGCATGCGCTGGCTTTTGAAATCGAAACTTGAAAAGTTCCGGCGCAATTTTTCAAGTTGGAGAGCTATATTCAAGATGGCGTCGACCGTCGAAAGCGGTGATTGAACACTCGGCGCGAAAATGGTCATTCATTCTCCTCAAAAGAGGAAAGTAAAGGGGGTGAAAATACATCAAGGCGTCTACAATGAGGAAAAACGTTTTCCAGGCTTGAATTCATGGGAAATTCCACGTATATAGCAGTTTAATCGATCGAAGTGTATTAGCCGGTGAAGTTGATAATGCAGCGATTCCATGTTCGCGACTCATTTGTAGTCGCTAGAATGCCCGAAACAATCACATAATCGTTTGCTGATAAACGCTTGGTATCATCGCTTTAAAATTTGTATTTAGCGTAGTAATTTGAGGGAAAACCTGTATTTAAACCCTGTATTTAAACCGGTAATTGAGAGGCACTGTACTGGTAGTGTTTTAACGGTTTTAATACTTGTGTCACGAATTACCAAGCGGTGAGTATTGAAAACAGGGCATAATTTTTCCCTGTTTACCGTCATTTGACTTCAAGGTCGTCGCTCGCAAATAAGTTTACTTTCTTTTAGCTTTGAAAGGGCGTGTTAAGATCGGCAATATGTTGAGGTATGTTGGAAAGAAAAAATTATTTATGTGAGAGTTGTACTACCGACAGTGTTTCCGGACACACTTCACTAAACACGAAGGTCAGTAAACAAACACTGCATAGGTTTTGGCTTCCTTTACGTTTCTTCGACTCCGAATATTCGCTCACAGATAACTGTACACTTCTATTTAATGTAGACTTTTAAAGAAAAACAAGATATCAACGCATTCAGGAAAATCTATCCGTGTGAAAAATCCTTCGCATGTCAATCGATGACAGTGTTCCTTTAAAAAGTGAAAAATCAGAAGAGGCAGTTTTTGACCATGAAAAGGGTTTGGTACACATGTTTAAAAAATGCTATAATTATTTTCCAATTATTTATTTTTGCGCCGCCACAGGCCCAAATTGAATTTTGGGCCTGTTTACATGGAGGGAGGGTGCCCCGGCTAACCGAGCTACTCTGGGAGGGCCAACTTTTCATTCGTTTCTTTAGAAAACGCATTGAAGCGTTTATATGCTAGACAGGGTAGCCCGCCTTACCAGGGCACCCTGTCTACTTGCCCGGGGCACCCTTCTAGGCGGGCTAGCTTTTTGCCATTTAAACGTTTCGTGCCGGGTTATCCCGGCTAGCCGAGCTGAGAAGACCATGAAAGCTGCGATAAATTTTAGGTCAACTTTTAAACTTAACTGCCCCTGGTGACAACGATCAATTACCAAAGTGCAAAATAACGACCCTACACACTAAAAAGCGGCCGCTAACGGAATGAGCGATCAACAAATTGAGCTTACTGTTCAAAAAGATTCCTTCGTTCGCCATCTTGTTTGCTGTTCTCACGGCCGATCTAAAAATAGCCCACTGACTATCCCGCCTACGTGAGTTGCATGTAAAGGCGCGCTATGTTTCAAACAACTTGGTTAGCCGGGGCACCCTCCCTCCATGTAAACAGGCCCTTTGGCTCACCTGCCCGAAATGATAGCGATCGAAAGTCTAAATTTAACAGATTTTGTCAAGCGCGCTCTGGCTGCAAAAATTTAGCTCACTGAATTCTATTTTGCTACCAGTTACAAGATGTATTCAGTTAGTTCACTGACAAAATATGGACACTTACAAAAAAGTCTTACGCATTCCAGCGTGATTAGAAGACACCCTTCTCTTGAGCCGTAATTTGAATATCGAAAACTAACCAGATGAAATGAAAGAAATCTCAAAAGTTTGGTCTAAATCGTGATAAAAAGCCACCTCAGAGCAAAGTATATACTCCAATGAACTGGTTTATCGCTTCAAACCGGCGGGTATCACCTTAGACCCCGTCCACACTAATGCGTTTTCGAAAACCTCCGTTTTCACCCGTCCACACTACTCCGTTTTCAAAAACCTCCACTGTAGAGAGCGTTTTAAAAAATCTCCGTTTTCGATCGTTTTAGTGTGGACGGAAGGCGAAAACGGATAAAAAAAGTATAAGTTTTCATAAGAAACGCGTAATAAATATATATATTTAGCCAAGCCTAAAAGCGGAGCTCCAAAAGCATTCTTTTTCTACTGGCATTTACATATAGTGTGCTTGTCATATCACCCATCAGACCTCACTCAAGCTACAGACCCAATGCTGTAAAAAATAGTATGGAAAGTTGATCTGAGCCAGTGTCACAGTGGATTTGGACCCCCCGCAGATTTGCACCCTCCAGTCCAGATCTGCTTGTGGATCAGATTTGGACCCCCTAGTCCAGAACTGCTAGCAGATATGAACCCCCTTTTACGGATTTGGACCCCCACCCCTCCTAAAAACAAGCATTCTATTCAGTAAGGTAATAAAAACTCCTTTGCAAATTGAGTTTGGATATCACTGGGCGAAAAATTAGATTTGATTCGAGATAAATGTTGTGTAAACATGACTCAAATATGAAATTTGTCATATTTGTCCATATTCAATTGACGGACAAATATGACATTTATCCTCAAGATAAATAGGATAATGATGCATTTGCTCCGATGACAAATATAAACAAATGTGGAGTAAATGTACGACAAATATCACATTTGTTCCGTTTAAATGCAGACAAACGTCTTTAAAGATGAAATTTGTTGGGGGCAAATGTGGATCTAATGTCATCTTCAAACCAGGGGAATATATTTTTGGGTTTGTCTGAATTATTCTATTCAAAATTCTGCAATTTCTTGATTCTGTATGCGGCTTAGCCTGCAGTAAGGTGTTTAACTTATCAAAATTATTTTTGATTCAGATTAATAATTGTCTGTGCATGATTGGAAACAGATTTGAAAGACAAGTCAAACAGAAATTCCATTCATGAATGTACAAGGCTGTGAAGTGTTTTATTAAAAATCCTGCATTTTTTTTACAACGCTTTAAGAATGTTGCTTCAAAAAATCTTTATTTAACACTTAGAGTTTCTAAATTACGTGTGGTAAACTATACATATGTAATAAATTAAAAGTTCTACTTAACTTTAACTCTAGCTGGTCTAAAAATGTGGAAAACATGAATTCAATAAAGGAAAGTGGTTTTCTATGCCACTTGAAGCCACAACAGTTAATTAAAACTCTAATTATGAATCTTACTTGATTTAATACACATTTCAACTACTTTTCCTTCATTAACTAACGCCTCCTTTCTATTTTTCAAAATAAATACTAAGAACTTGGTTGATGAACAAAAACAGCCTCAATCTTAAGTCAAATTTACACTAATGTCTTGGAAAATAATTTATTATATTTTTTATAAAAACGGTAACTTGCTTAATTCAAATAGAGTTTGGGCAAGAGTGAGATCAAGCTACCTTACACTGTAGCTGGTGCTTGCTTTCACATAAATTATATTAAGCAAGCACCACGCAGGAGATGCCAAATAGTAATACTATCATCTGAAAAACGTAACTGTGATAATCATAATTATAGATCAGACTGGATTGATATACAGTGTATAAATAAAGCAGGGTTTTCAATAATATTTGAAGTAGGCGGCCGTGACATTTACGGCCCCCTCCTCTAGGGGAGTCTGCGGGCATGCCCTCCCTGAAAAGTTTAAAATCTTGAACTTCGGAAATGCCATTTCCAGCATTCTGGACACCAAAATCTAAGAACAAGGAAACACAAATCGCCGCCAAAATTGCTCAGAATTCAGGCAAGATTCTTTTGTATTTTATGAACAAAGCTTGGTCAATCTAAGGCTCGTATTCTTTGCCAAATGTTTTTTGTGTTATTGGTAAAATCTGGTGTAATTTCTCAATCAAGGTAGGCGGCGAATTCTAGTAATAAAAAAAGCAGCTAAAAGCATTGTTTTGGCCAATAACACAAAAAAAAACATCAAGTTATTACTGGAAAATATTTCAGATTGCATGCAATAAAAAAAAATAAGAAAAAATTATCTGTTTGGAATGTCAAAACTGAAGCAAAAGTACAAAGTTTTAGTCTAGTAAAAGCCAAGTTGAACCTAATATAACTGTTCCCTATGGAATGAAGATTTTACTAACAGATTTTAATGTCACAAGTAACATACTGCACTTCAGTTCATGTGTAGGCTAATACATATAATACACACGCATGTAAAGCTGCTTCAAACATAATTTAATGCTTAAGATTTCTGGTTTTCATTAAAGTACTCCATTATTCACTTACATTGTGACACCGTTGGTTCCTTCTTACAGCCACAACACGTTTCTCTTGTTTATTACCCACTTGGGGCAGCCCTTCCCTCCTCACACGAGTTAAAACTCGTTTAGACTTGGCCTTGAGGGTCTTATAGTAAGTTTTTATGGCACTTGTGACTGATGTAATTTAAAAGATATAGTGTAAACAATTGACTAAATAATAATACATTGTAAGCTGGCTAAAAAAATAATATGGAAGTAAAAAGGCCCAATAGGCCAGAGTTTATCCTGTTTTCTGTAGTTATTGATTGCATTCATCAGTCATTGATGACATTGATTGGTCATTGATATAATACACACAAAAAGAACACATTCCATTTCCTCTTTCACACTGATGGCCTTTACATTGTAATGGATGACCGACGAGTCTTGGATTCCTATGAATTCAGTTTTTTTCCCCTTTTCAAGTACAATATTTTATTCCTCTTCCTGTTTTATTCCTTGAGCCATTCATGTACATTGTAAACATTAATTTACTTAATAACCGGAAAGTCATTTATAATGAAGAAAACAGCCAGAAAATCATATTATACATATAGGTGCAGAATGAGAATATACATGAATTCAATAAGTAATTGATGGATAATCAATGTGTAATCAAAAGAATCAATGAATCATTAATAACATTGATGAGTCATTGATGTTATCAATAAGTAAACCGATAGGCCACAAAATTTAATATCTGGTCATGAATAAATTACCCATTGATCACCAATAATCAATGACTAATCAGTTGATTACTCATTGATAACCCATCAGTGAGTAATTGATGTCATTGGCCATTGATTAGTTATGTCTGGTAAATTATAAATAATAATAGAGTGGAATCTAGATTTCTCAAACCCTTGACTTATCCAACATCCTGATTTCTTCCACCAAAAGTTGTTTCCCTCCACTCAGTCAAGCATTGTAATTTTACGGTACCCCTCATATCTCAAACACTCAATTTCTTGAACCCATTTTTGCTTCCCTTAAAGGTTTGAGAAATCCGGATTCCACTGTACATGTAGCCATATCATTTATACTTACGTTCTAATAAAACAGGATCAGCCTCTTTGAAAGCTGATGTAGCCTGGACACCTCTCTCTATTGCTTGAGTGACCTCAAGATTAGTGTCATCATTAAAACTGAAAAGTTAAAAGAATGCATGTACTGTATGTGCTTTTTCTGTACTGAGCTTGATATGGTTTGATGGATTACTTCTGTCTTTGGCCTTCTTGCTCCATCAATCAGACTTCTTTGCAGTTCTAAGTTGTCATTATATCATATACAAGTATAGGACTTGGCACAAAAAGGCAGTAATCTGAAAGGGGCACTACAGTATGTACAGAACATGATCATGAGATGATTTTGAAAAGCGCAAAGCCAAAAGAAATAGTTACTAAAAGAAATGGAAATCTAAAACTAATGCTCAGTTTTGTTAAAAATTACAGTAAAAATAGTTTTTTATACTAGTGCACTGAAAGTATGAAAGGTGTGCTAGCATGAATTAAATGTGCATGTACCCACATGTAAGCTTTTGATCTCAACTTGAAAAAGTCAGGGAAACCTTTTTAAAATTGTGCCAGTGTATCTTGTAAAATTTCTGTAAACTAGATTTATGCAGTTTGACTTTCCTTGAACGTTTCAGTTTCTTCCTCTTGGTGTTGTAGGGACATTGATCAGATATATGAGCGAATGAGCAGATGAGCATTTTGTCTGCGCATGCGTCAGATGAGATGGAATAAACAACTTCGTCTGCCATTTTGTTGATTCGAGCTCACTGTGAGAAGTTTTGACTCGAGGATCTACGCCTACAAGTGGATTCCATAGAGAGAAATGAACGAGAACGTCATGTATACATATAGCACTAACACCGTGACCCGTTAAGGTATTTGTGGTTCAATTCGGTCTCGAGATTTTATTCATCAAAGTTCCGCTGTGGAAGGAAAAAGGCGCCAAATCAAGGGATTTTACCAAGGGATCACTCCACATCACGAAGCTCATACTAAGAGACAAACAACAGAGTTGAGTGTGTAGACATAATACTTTTCCTACCTAGAAGGGCAATCTTGTATCTTAAAACGATCGTGAGATATACGCCTCTGTTTAGACGAAATGTTTTTGCTTAGACCTGATTTTGCTTCAACTTCGATGGCAATTTGTTCAAACTTTTGACCGTCCCCCAGAATCAAATTACCATTGTCAACGTTGGCTTTCCGTTCTCTTTTCAGTGACATGGAATTCCAGACTTAAAAAATAGTCCCGCTCCCGTGATTATTATTTTGCGCCGGGGAGATTCAGCAGTGTTTGCGAACAGCGAACTTACGCATATTTGCAAGTCATGGATCTCGGAGATTCTTTGGTCGATTGCTGATCAAGCCTGCGACACAAAGTGATTAGCTACATACGAATATCACTATTAAAATTTTACTGGATTATGCTTTCATTTCCGCGTATTTTTTGTATTGTATTTGCCTTGTTTGGCGTCAATGCTTTTTTCCTCTTAAAGTGCTAACTCAGCAAAAAACTTCATTGTAACTTTCTTCTTTCATCGTCCCCCAAAAGTTTTACACCATGAGTGTATGTCATATTTACTTTATTTTGACTCTATGTGGTTTATTTACGCCAAAAAATGGTTCGCGCTTTACTTTAGTCGTTCAAAAGGCCGAAGTTTTCAGTCGAAAAACATGGCGTCTAAGCGTGTTGCTCACGAGTACTGATCGAAGACCCGGTATGTAGGGTGTGATGCACATATTACTCTACATTCGTTTACTGTTTTGTACCCGCTAAAAGACTCGCAACTCCACTTTCTTGTGAAGCGAAGTTTTATGGTTATAAAGTTATGCAAGTTTTCTCGGAATATTATCATAAATCTTTGGGACAGTAAAAGAGGTCTTTCCACCAGCTAAATTTCAACGGAGGTTTGAAAATTGAGGAAATTTTATATTTTGGATTAGCGAACGGCGAAAATTGGCCTTTTCGGATAAATCTGATGTAAGCTTGATGTGAGCTTGTGTTAAAGATTATTTATTTATGGTAAAGTAATACTCTTTATGCTGTACAGACCTTTACAGTTTTCTGATCTAGAGGAAGGCTCAGAAGTGAGCCGATATACTAGCCCTAAATATACAACTGTTGTATCCAAACATTTAAATTAAGTTTATTGGTACCTACATATCTAAGCCCTTAGGTGAGTTTGTGCAGGTACAATGCAAAACTGTAAAATCAAAACAAACTGTTCTCTCGAAATAATACTACAATATAACAAGCTTGAAGATTTGCTTTAGCCTAACTTGGCCAAGTTAGAGAGTAAGACATGAGCATACACTGGAGGAAAAGATGTTGATGCTTAATTTAGATATAAGCCAGACCATAAAGATTGATAGTGTTGCTTTTCTATTTATAATTAAGGGTTCAAAAATAAATTACACCATAATTTCACTGGAAGGTCGATGGATAAATTCAAAACACTTGACTGTCATTCTACTGAAATACTCTTGTAATGCACATATCATCATTGTTCAGTGATGATCACATGGAATGCAACCATGTAGTAACTTTTGACTATCAAAATTTGTGTTAATAAAAATACAATTTCAGACAAACTAATTCTCCACAAGACTGATGATGGACACTGTTTTGTAGACAATTTGTATAAAAGGAAGTAACAATAATAATTTTCTCATATTTTTTACAGATACATGTATATTGTGTATATTGTGTGTTATCACAGCAATTATTGCTGTGATAATACACAAAAAGGATGACAAGGCAGACAAGTTCAAGAGCAAGCTTTGTTGATCAGTTCTGTGGTCTTGGAAACTGTAACATTGAATGTGAATATGCATACATGTATCGTCTGCAGTTTGAGAGAGTAATGTTGACACTAACTCCCATCGGGCACTACCTGATTATTTTGCTGCTGCAGCAAAAGTAACAGGCCTGAAAATCGTTAACTTTCTCATACAGATACCCAGACCTGCTCCAAGAACTGTGTCATGTGCTTCCTTAAGGTCATGTTTTGCATTATCAAGTCTGTGGCATTGTAATTCACTCACCAAACAACATCAACAAATGTTCCTATTAAGCAGTCAGGCACAATAAAGTTTGAAAAATACAAAGTCTTTGCAATCTGTCTGGATTTATTTTTAATTTGTGCTTCTTTCTTTATTTTTGTACACAAGGGAGGAACTGCTACAGGTAGTGAGTCATTTGACATCCATTATTGCTGGTTATTGTCGAGTCTGTACAAAAGGTTTGGGGAGGGAAGCTGGATAGGAGAGTGTGTATGACATTTTAACTTATTCTTTATCTCCCTTCAAACAATTCCAATCCACTCAGGGCAATGCAATTAATTTGAAAAGTCTGTGCAACTAGTTGAAGCAGAAGATGGCTAGCTACATACTGTGGTTTGTACTGTACTTCTAAATGCCAAATGTGTTGAGAGCATGACTTTATTAGCAACTCATTTGTAGTCTTTTGAGACTGACCCCCCCTAGTTTGGCATTCGAAGAAAGTACAATTAACTTCATTGTTTATTCTTCTTCGAGACGATCCGCATGATAGGCCACTCAGTGTTTCTGTACTCAAGCTGTACTCTTGAAGAGCTAATCGGAGCCCCTCTCAGATGTTCCAAAATTTTACTTCTCAAACAAGCGTCTTACTCGATCTGAATTTGACTGTTGACAAACTTACCAAACTCATCTTTTTTGTCATCGCCAAAATTCAACGTTGCATCAAAAATGCATATTTTATTCCTCGATGTAATTTTCGGTTGACATGGATTTGGCTGGAGCTTTCTTCCTGAACCGTGTAACCATCTTTTACAATTTTACACATAAAAATACAGCTTGAAGAGAGGAAACTTTGAGAGTCGCAAGCTAGAAGACGGCTTTTTGTCAGCCGCCATTTTGTTTTCAATGTTCCAGCAGTTCTCCTCATGAAAACGGGATTACGGAACATTTGCAGAAAAAATGCCCCTCTGCTTGTTATCACAGCAATTGGTCTTCTCTGTACAATATATCTAAACAATATGAGAACATAATTATTGTTAGTTCCTTCCTGTTATACAAATTAAATTGTCTACAAAACAGTGTCCATCATCAGTCTTGTGGAGTATTAGTTTATATGAAATTGTATTTTTATTAACACAAATTCTGATAGTCAAAAGTTACTACATGGTTGCATTCCATGTGATCATCACTGAACAATGATGATATGTGCATAAAGATGAACTTAATACAAGAGTATTTCAGTAGAATGACAGTCAAGTGTTTTGAATTTATCCATCGACCTTCCAGTGAAATTATGGTGTAATTTATTTTTGAACCCTTAATTATAAATAGAAAAGCAACACTATCAATCTTTATGGTCTGGCTTATATCTAAATTAAGCATCAACATCTTTTCCTCCAGTGTATGCTCATGTCTTACTCTCTAACTTGGCCAAGTTAGGCTAAAGCAAATATTCAAGCTTATTATATTGTAGTATTATTTCGAGCGAACAGTTTGTTTTGATTTTACAGTTTTGCATTGTACCTGCACAAACTCACCTAAGGGCTTAGATATGTAGGTACCAATAAACTTAATTTAAATGTTTGGATACAACAGTTGTATATTTAGGGCTAGTATATCGGCTCACTTCTGAGCCTTCCTCTAGATCAGAAAACTGTAAAGGTCTGTACAGCATAAAGAGTATTACTTTACCATAAATAAATAATCTTTAACACAAGCTCACATCAAGCTTACATCAGATTTATCCGAAAAGGCCAATTTTCGCCGTTCGCTAATCCAAAATATAAAATTTCCTCAATTTTCAAACCTCCGTTGAAAATTAGCTGGTGGAAAGACCTCTTTTACTGTCCCAAAGATTTATGATAATATTCCGAGAAAACTTGCATAACTTTATAACCATAAAACTTCGCTTCACAAGAAAGTGGAGTTGCGAGTCTTTTAGCGGGTACAAAACAGTAAACGAATGTAGAGTAATATGTGCATCACACCCTACATACCGGGTCTTCGATCAGTACTCGTGAGCAACACGCTTAGACGCCATGTTTTTCGACTGAAAACTTCGGCCTTTTGAACGACTAAAGTAAAGCGCGAACCATTTTTTGGCGTAAATAAACCACATAGAGTCAAAATAAAGTAAATATGACATACACTCATGGTGTAAAACTTTTGGGGGACGATGAAAGAAGAAAGTTACAATGACGTTTTTTGCTGAGTTAGCACTTTAAGAGGAAAAAAGCATTGACGCCAAACAAGGCAAATACAATACAAAAAATACGCGGAAATGAAAGCATAATCCAGTAAAATTTTAATAGTGATATTCGTATGTAGCTAATCACTTTGTGTCGCAGGCTTGATCAGCAATCGACCAAAGAATCTCCGAGATCCATGACTTGCAAATATGCGTAAGTTCGCTGTTCGCAAACACTGCTGAATCTCCCCGGCGCAAAATAATAATCACGGGAGCGGGACTATTTTTTAAGTCTGGAATTCCATGTCACTGAAAAGAGAACGGAAAGCCAACGTTGACAATGGTAATTTGATTCTGGGGGACGGTCAAAAGTTTGAGCAAATTGCCATCGAAGTTGAAGCAAAATCAGGTCTAAGCAAAAACATTTCGTCTAAACAGAGGCGTATATCTCACGATCGTTTTAAGATACAAGATTGCCCTTCTAGGTAGGAAAAGTATTATGTCTACACACTCAACTCTGTTGTTTGTCTCTTAGTATGAGCTTCGTGATGTGGAGTGATCCCTTGGTAAAATCCCTTGATTTGGCGCCTTTTTCCTTCCACAGCGGAACTTTGATGAATAAAATCTCGAGACCGAATTGAACCACAAATACCTTAACGGGTCACGGTGTTAGTGCTATATGTATACATGACGTTCTCGTTCATTTCTCTCTATGGAATCCACTTGTAGGCGTAGATCCTCGAGTCAGAACTTCTCACAGTGAGCTCGAATCAACAAAATGGCGGACGAAGTTGTTTATTCCATCTCATCTGACGCATGCGCAGACAAAATGCCCATCTGCTGAGCGAATGTACTTTATTGTCAGTTGCAGCACCATTTTGACATCGAAGCAGCAAAATTATGACAATTATCATATCAACTGCCCCCTTAAGCAATGCTATCTGAAGGTTACAATCAGACCCTCAGTGTCTCCATTGTTTTAACAAAAAAAAATGCCTTTTCTTTATGACTGCTACTGTTGTGCGACCGTCAAAAAAGAAAATAAAGTACTTCAAACTTCGCATGTTCTTGCCTTTTATAAGCTTGCTCTGTGTTTAATAAGGGTTGAGAGTGTATTCCCTTTGCATGGCAAAACAAACACAGAAAACTCAATATGACTGAAATAAGCAATAAAATCATATTTGATGACTTCAAATCATTAATTTTCATAATTTCTTCAAGTCGATTCCTAAAGCTTCGGCTTCCAGTGTCAAGTCTCACCCACTACAATCGCCACCACCTTCCCAAACCAGCCCCCGCTGAACCCGGCACCTTCCCTAGAGGTTTAAAAAACAAACAAAATGGCCGCCCATGGTTATGACATGTGTGCGCATGAAAATCAGCCACAAAAACCTCAATACTCACCACCATATCTCTTGGGAGGTTTTCACTTCTCCTTTGGGTGACAGCAGTGATGGATGACCCTTGCAAGTTGTCAATTTTTTTTCTGTGAGAACAGCAAGTTTTCTTTGAAGAGCGTCAAACTGCCTCTCGTGGTCGTAACAACTTCCTCTAACATTGACAGTGGACAGTGGCGTGTTGACCGGAGTTGCTCGGCCGCTCGGACATACATACATACATACTTTATTTGATAAGTAGGTTGTGTTAAAGGCAGCCAAAGGGCTGATGTGGACCTACTATGCTAAACATTAAGAATTACATGTATGAAAATTGCAATAATAACTTAGAACTAATGTATACAAATAATACAGATAATACAAATAAATACAAATAATACAAATAATACGGTATTCACTAAGACTAACATATAAATCTAAAAGTAGATGAAATGATCCTTTTTGTTAGCGACTACTGTTGCCTCTTTGTCAAATGAAAAATTGTCAATAATCTTAACATGTTTACGTAAAATTTGTTTAAAAGAATAAAAACTTTCAGGTATTTTAACTAATCTATTTACAAAATTCCAAATAACAGGACCTCTATATCGTAGGGAGTTCCTGCCAGTCTCTGATCTAAATCTAATGATATTAAATTGGTTAGGAACACGAGAAGATCTAGAAGAAACTCTTTTAGAAAACAGTTCACATATCGATTGGGTCGTTGTTCCATAATATACTTTGTGCAAGAGAGACAGTACGGATTTTTTATAGAAGTAAGAGATGGGCAGCCAGTCAGATTTCATGAGACATGTGTCATCTGCCAACGTTGAATGGAGGTTATTCACAAGACGAGCTGCTCTTGCATGAATATGGTTTAGAGAGTTCAGTGCAGAGGGAGAACAATTACCCCATACTGAAATTCCATACGTTACACTGGGGATAATTGTCTTAAAATATATTTCCTCAAGAACCTTCTTCGGAAGGGTTCTCATTCTCTTCAACGCTCCAACCTTCTGCGTGAAGGATTTCTTCACTGAGTCAATGTGCACAGACCATGTCAGCTTGTTGTCAATTTTAACTCCAAGGCAAGTGGTGTAATTAACCATGTCGATGTGGCCAGTGTTAAAGTAGAGGGGACGTATAGGCCCAACAAAAGAGGTTTTACTTAGTATCATTGCCTCAGTTTTAATTGAGTGGATGGTTAGCTGATTCCTAATGCTCCACATGAAGACTTGCTCCATTGTTTTATTTAGTGATAACATAACCTGGTCAACATTTGGTCCAATACAGTATACTGTAGTGTCATCTGCATACATGTATAGATCTCCCGAGTCGATGTGGTCAGGGAGATCATTAACATATATGGTGTAGAGCCGGGGGCCAAGAAGCGAGCCTTGAGGGACTCCATAGCGTACATAGTCAGTGACAGACCTGCAGTTATTTACTTCAGTAAATTGGCATCTATCAGTCAGATAGCTCATTAGCCATTCATGAAGAGATCCTGATATTCCAATGGCGTGTAGTTTATGCGATAAAATGTAATGAGGGACTGTGTCAAAGGCTTTTTGGAAATCTATAAAGACTGCTCCAACTGTCAGACCACTGTCAATTGCAGTCTTCCATCCTTCAGTCATTGAGGTAAGCATTCCTTCAGTCGATAGTCCCTTGCTAAACCCCCACTGTTTACAGCTTTTTATGCCACAGCTGTTCAGATGGGTATCGATTATGTTGCAGATCTGGCTTTCGAGCAGCTTACTGGGGATACTTAAAAGTGATATTGGCCTATAATTTGAAACATCTGCTGGGTTTCCTTTTTTAAAGATTGCATTAACTTTTGCAGTCTTCCATGTGTTAGGGAAGCTGGACTGAGTCATGCTGCTCTTGAAAACAGTTACAATGCCCTCTAAGGCGGATGTTCCTGCGATAGCTAAGCTACGAGAAGAGATGCCATCAGGGCCAGATGCTTTGTTAATTTTAATTGTCTTTATATCAGTTTTGAGTTTGTTGATGTTGACCTCCAAGGCCTGCACAGTGGGGGTAACTCTGTACATGAATTGATGGGGTTCATCAGCTTCGGGGAATTTTTCAGCTAGTTCTCTGCCAATATTTATGAAGTAAGAGTTAATCAGTTCAGCTTTCTCGCAGTCATTTGTGATTTCCTTATTGTTAGCATCTCTGAGGGGGCCAATATGTTTATTCTTAGGTTTACCAGTGGCCTCGTTTACAGTTTTCCAGAAAGACTTTGAGTCCTTGGTCTCTGTAAATTTCTTTTTCCAATATTGAGCTTCGGCACATCGTAGCATCTTAGATACTTTGTTCCTAGAGGATTTGTAATCAGCCCAGAGTTTGTCAGTAGAAGGTGTGCCATCACAGGCTTTCAAAAGTTTATATCTCTTATTCATCTCTTTCCGGATCTCACTGTTCATCCAGGGTAATGAATGTTTTCTAACCTTGGCTTTACGTAAGGGAATGTGACTGTTTGCGATATCATTATACATGCAATTCCAAGCCCAAGTGATGTCATCCAGGTCCTCAAAGGTGGAACAGACCCACCAAGGAGCACTTTCCAGGTCGTGTTTGAAGTATTTCGGGTTTTCCAGCACGTTCTTGAAATTGTGGACATATTTGACAAAAGGCTTAGGATTCCTGATCTTCAGCTTGTAGATGACGTAGATGAATTTGTGATCAGCTATGCAATAATTAATCACATCAGACTTTGAGACCCTTGAGGTATTGATAGTCAAAATCAGATCGATCAAAGTGAGCTGGAAGATGGCGTTCTGCAGGGCAGAATTGAACGCGAGTGATTGGAATTATTGGAGGCGTGTGGGAATGTGAACGAAGTTTCTTCAGGTTCAGATTCACTGTCAGCTACAACATCACGACGGCTACAGTTTTCAGAGCGAGATCGAGATCTCTCGAGAGAAATGCGTGGGCGGTCTTGCCCTTGTGGAACAATTGGAGTTGTTCTCGGAGTTGTCTAAATAATAAAGTGCAAAAGGATAGGAAAATTTAACAACCAATCTAACACGTACCGAGGCTGTAAAAATTTTAAGCTCACAAATAGCAAGTGGCATTTGAAACTCACCGTTTGACGTTGATTCAAGGGCCTTGATATGGCTGATTCGGACGGAGAACTTCTCGAATTCTGCGATCTACCTCTAGCAGACATATTGAAAAACAGCGAACAGTAAGGGGAACAGTAAGGGGAACAGTACGGGGATGATTTAAAGATCGACGGCGCCATACTTCACGCAATACAGACAAGCGAAGTGAAAGTGACGCTCAAAATGCCGCCGATTATGCTAAACAACCTAAATGGCCGTTCTGGATTGGAGGAAAAGCATCACGTGATTACAGTCATGTAAATTAGCATATTGTTGCTTGCTTTTCGCTGAGTTACAAACATCAAGTAGATTGAAAGTAGATCGTCGTAATTTCTAGAGTGTCGTAAAATTATCGTCCTTTCTTTAAGCTCGGTATCTTTGCTGAAAATGGGAAGAAAGAAATATTACTGCAGTCATTGTGATGACTTTGTTAGTCGAGGTACGCGATCGAGACATCTCAAACAAATCGCAGAGAGAAAGGAATCTGCCTCAGAAGCTGAAAGTGACAGTGTTAGTGACGTCGAGACAAGTTCTGAAGTTCTCAGCTCGGAAATTGTTCACTTGCCAAGTTGTTTATGCCTCCTTTGTCAGTCTTTTAATGCAAATTTTCCCTTTCTTTCATAACTTGGCTACTCTTTTATCCTCAGAAATTGTAATTTTCATGATTAATTGGTAATAAGACTTGTTGTCCTCCAATTCGGTCTGTAATCGTATCTATAACAAAATTCTCGATCGTGATTGGTTCTCCGCGCGCCTATTTGTCACGTAATCGGCGCGCGATCACGTGGGTGTCCAATTACAGGTATCCAATTTGAACTTTTTGTAATTGGATACCTGTAATTGGATACCCACGTGATTTTCACGTCAATTACGCGCGCTTTAATGGCTTCCTTTGCAAACGCTTCCTGCAGTTTTCAAACATATGGAAAACGCTACAGACGTTTTCGCTCAAAAGACCTTCCCAAAAGATATTTTTAATTCCGAAATTTGTTATAGATACGATTAATTAGTAATTGGACCGAGTGGAGTACAATTCAGGGAGTAATCGCGCTCGTATTTTCAAATCGGCCTCGCGCTTCGCGCTCGTCCGATTTTGAAATTACTCGCGCGATTACTCCCTGAATTGTACTCCACTCGGTCCAATTACTATTACTAATCATACGAATGTAAATAAATCGGACTCCTGCTGTGCGCTGTTTGGATTTTGTTATCACTTGAATGATTACAGACCGAATTGGACTCCACTCAGTCCTATTACCATTAAAAATATAAATTTTTGCTTTTACCAGGTTAGATATCATGCCATGATGCATGCATGAATCCTGTTATTTCAAGACACAAGCACTTTAATTTTGTAATCCATTTAGTACCATTCCTGATAATCTATCTATGTACAGTATACCATTTCTGGACAGGGAAATTGTTTTGAGAAAAATAAATTTGTGGAAGTGAATTTGATACTTGATATTTTCACTTTAGGTGTCTCTAAAAAGAGGGGGTTAACCACCCAATCCACCACCCCTAAATCTGCCCCTGTAGTGGTACGAAGAAGGGTAACTCGAACAGGCCCTACATACAAGTGGGAGAGCTATTTACAAAAAAAAATTGGAGAGACAGATTCATCGAAGCCTTAGCTTGTGACTTTCATTGCTTAACACATTTGTCTAGTTTGTTTCATATTTGCACTTAGGCTAAATTTGGCTTCAATTTCAAACAGTATTTGTCCTGCATTTATCAGGGACAAATATAAAAACATATTTGTCCCACATTTGTTGTCTTCACAACCAGGACAAATATGATATCAGATTTGTCTCATATTTGTCTTAAATACAAATATGATCAAATCCATTATTTATCCAGTGGATGTTAAAAAGCAAAAAATACTTTTTGTAAAAAAGAACCTGCAACGCTAGTTTGCATCTATAAATTTTTAAAACAAAACATTTCTTAACATCCTAGAGCAATACCTAAGGACAGTTCTCTTTCCCCGTTCAACGGTAGGCTACTTAGTTATGGTGTAGAGCCACTAGAAATTGGTGGAGAAGCCTGGTGAATGCTATTTTGAATCAGTATCCGACATCAGACATATAGTGATTCAGATCATCACTTCATAATGAATGCAATTTCAGTTATCCAAAGCCTCCCATGAGACAGTTGGAAATCAGAAATTGTGTATCCTCTGGATATATGTATTCATCAAAAAAATTATGAAAGAAAGATAGATGGAAATCAATAAAAATATTTAGATGATATGCATTAAGACCAAGATATTTCTTTTGATCAGTTACTTCTTGACCTTACTATCGCAAAAAACTGCTTGCTGACATTAAGCTCATCAATCAATGCACCCACAGTGTTTTCAAAAAGAAATCCAGCTGCTCTTCTGGCCAGCCAAGTGCAAGACTTATAAGCAACTTAATAATAAAATATTGGGCATTCGGTTGATATCACTATCAAGGTAATTAACAATGTAGTATGAGGATTTAGGTAATGATTCACCAAAGCAAAAGTGCTCGAAATCCGTGTTAGCAATCTTAACTTGATTTTCTATTTTGCAAGAAAGGTAAGGACTAGTCTCACATTTCTCCATGTACATTTGAAATTGCACAACATACTTCATCAAACATCAGTGCCATCAAACATTAGTGCCAAATGTCATCCAAACATACCACAAGATTGGTGTGACCAACTATGAATAAAATTAATTGAAAGACTGCATGCAGGAGAAGGAATTCCAAAGGATGTGTACATTAATGAGAAAGAGCTTACTTTAAGTTTAAGTTTAAGTTTTAAGTTTAGTAATACTTAGTCATGCGAATACATCTAAGTTGATATCATATATATATAGAATATTCAGATAAAATTCATATGAAAATATAAGAACCTATTTTAAGAACCTTGGTAGCCTAAATTTGCTTTCAGTAACCATTTATATAAGAACCTATTTAGGCTAAATTAGAATATTCTGGTTCTTATACGTGGGCTATTACTGTATTACACATTCTGAAAACTAAGAGGTGAAATTTAAACGTGGCCCGAAGCTAACCTAATCAAATTAAATCGAATACTTGTCTCTTACAAGTCACCCCTGCTTTGAGATTGACACTAAAAATAAAGAAGTAAAATTGAAATACAATCCAAAGCTAACCTAATTAAATTACATACTTGTCACTCACAAGCTACATCTGATTTAAAATTGACACAAATAATGTAATAGATAGGACTTAAAACTGCTTAAAGAAGGTGCATGCATAATGTTCGATGGAATACCATTCCAGTCTGGTATGTAGCGATTAAAAAGAAAGCTGAAGGCCATATATATATTTAGCCAGGCCAAGTCTATAGAATCGGAGTTGCACACTCTCACCGAACAACTTCGCATGGCTTTATTTGGGCCAGTTTAATTTGTGTCCAAAACAATTGAGCAGCAGCAGGGAAAACGAAGAGTTTTCGACAGCAAACGTTTGCAAAAAAAAAAAACACAGACATTCGTGAGTCCTAACTACTTTCAGATGAATGCGTAACGGAATTCAAAGCGGATAAAAAAAAACACCACAAGCGAACAAAATACGATGCGAGTGTTTTGCTGGAAGAAGGAGAAGGTAGAGAAATTAAACCAGACTAGCTTGTAATAATAATAGCTTGTACTAATTAATCAAGAAAAATCGGTAGTTATTTTGACATAAATGCCCGTAGAAAAGACAATAAATGGTAAAAACTGATCGTTAAGAGCAGTCAACAGGAATTGACCGCGGTTCAGAAACAGCAGAACAACAAACACAAGTATTACAAGAAAACAAAGCACAATACGAATAATATTTCTTCGAAGATTCTTCGAGAAGGTGGAGAAATTAAACAAATAACAAAAATTGCTTAGCAATTTTGACATAAATGCCCGTAGAAAAGACAAAAAAGAGGTCCACACCTGATCGTTTAGAGCAGTCAACAGGAATCACTGAGGCAGCAATCACTCGGAACGCGACAGAGCTGAATAATAGCGCCATTTCCCACAAAATCTTTCCTTGGCTGACACAAAACGCTAAAGAGCTTTTATAGTTTTACTGGTACTTCCCATATCTTCCGTAGAACCTCCTTCAATTAATGATTCTCAGTGGCAAAGCGTCATTCAGTTAACGAAGAAAGCGCTTGCCAAACCACACCAGCATTTTTCTCGCAGACCCGTCCACTATAAAATTTATCAAAGCGAGCCCAGCCAGTCAACCCATTTCGGTGTTTTTAACATCCAAACGCTGATTCTTACCGGTTCAAACAAATTGAGACGACATGTTTATAGACGGCGAAACTTAATATTGTTGTTTACAGGCCACTTTCGACGAAGATCTCTAAAACGTTTTTCAAATTTTGACAACTTTATCTCAGATTTTGAGACGTGCACATGCACATGCATTTGATCGGCTTTTTTTTCACTCGAGCTTTAATGCTTAATTTTACGAGGACTCTTTGTGATTACGTGTTATTAAGATAAGGGCAAAAGTTTCTTAACGTTGTTGAGGTACCAAGGTCGAAAAACAGTCAGCCAAGCCGAGTAAAAACACACGTTCGCTTGCAAAGAAAACAACGGAACAAAAAAAAAAATTCCTGAACAAAAGTAACAACGATTAAACCAAATGTTAAGCTTCTATTAATTTAATTTACCTCACTGTCCTGCGCTGTGTTGTAGAGGTTTCTACCACTTGAAAATACGTAAGCTTCAGTAAAGTAAAAACAAGCATCCGCAAAAATAGCAAACGGTTTGTCCAAAGAAAGAGCTTTTTCCAGAGTGTGAGCTACTCGTTCCTCCCATTAACACAGGTGAACTGTTAAGTGACCTTTCTTAGTGAGATGCAAGATTCCGCGTTAAAGTGGGAGCCCTTGAAGCGTTGAATTATACTGTTTTCAACCGCACAATCGATCCAAGTTTGAAGCTTTTCTTGAGAAAAATCGCTCTTCCCTTCATCACTTGAAAAGTCACGTTCCGGAGTATCTTTTGACCAGTTCTTGATTTTTATGCTTTATACGCGAATTTAAAGACAAACTTCGATCGAAGAAGATGAAGTTGTTTTGCTCAAAATGAAGAAACCAAGTGATTGTGAAATGACGAGCCGCAGAAAGCGCGCGAAAAATTAAGCCTCGATTTGGTTTGGGGGTCCCACACCTGGCTTGAGCCTGCGATCAAATGGAAAGCAAGTACCTGGTCAGCGGTCAACTTCAAAAAAACAGCTGACCTCGATGAGGACTCAACTTGAGCCCGCGATATGGTCACGTGACACTGGTCAGCGGATACCTTGTTTTGACAGGTGTCAATTGGCTATAAGATGGATGTCCTGTATCAAAGATGTACGCTGGGTGTAAACTGTAAACTAGCTGGTCAGCTGCTGGGCCAGGTGGAGTATGGCCGCCATGTTGGATTATTATGATTATTATTAGGATATGTAATAGTAATTGGACCGAGTGGAGTACAATTCAGGGAGTAATCGCGCGAATAATTTCAAAATCAGACGAGCGCGAAGCGCGAGGCTGATTTGAAAATACGAGCGCGATTACTCCCTGAATTGTACGACACGAGGTCCAATTACTAATTAATCGTATCTATAACAAATTTCGAGGTCCAGTTACTAATTAATCGTATCTATAACAAATTTCGAAATTAAAAATTTCTTTTGGGAAGGTCTTTTGAGCGAAAACGTCTGTAGCGCTTTCCATATGTTTTGAAAACTGCAGGGAACGTTTGCAAAGGAAGCCATTAAAGCGCGCGTAATTGACGTGAAAATCACGTGGGTATCCAATTACAGGTGTCCAATTACAAAAAGTTCAAATTGGATACCTGTAATTGGACACCCACGTGATCGCGCGCCGATTACGTGACAAATAGGCGCGCGGAGAACCAATCACGATCGAGAATTTTGTTATAGATACGATTATATTAGTTATTGGGCAACACCACCGTCGTCGTCGTGCGCGCCCACGAGCAATACCGCTAGCCATTTTTACCATGAGAAAAACAGTTGACGGGTTTCTATAGGTATGGTGCTCCGCTTGGCGGCCCTGCGGGCCGTTGGAGCTCCGCTATTAGTGTGGACACCGATGCGTTTTCGAAAACCTCCGTTTTCGAAGACCTCCGTTTTTCCCCGTCCACACTACTCCGTTTTCAAAAACCTCCACTCTGGAGAGCGTTTTTAAAAACCTCCGTTTTTGATCGTTTTAGTGTGGATTGAAGGCTAAAACGGATAAACAAAGTATGCGTTTTTAAACTAAAACGTATTAGTGTGGACGGGGCCTTAGTTTCCACACACCAAGAGCTCAAAATTGACGAAAATCCCTGTGTTTACATAATTATCGTTGGTTTCAAAGCTCATTTGCATAATTCTAAAATTGGCGAAAAGATTTTTTTTTTTTATCGTTCAGATTCTTTTACTGCCCTTCTAAACAATGGGTATTAACTTCCTTTAATGATTGTATGCAATAGAAATCTTGTGTTGTGGGAAAACGTTACATAACGTGATCAGTCTACATGGCTTGCGAGACCCACAAAGTAAACATTTTAGTGGGCCGGTTGTAAGTAGTCTATTGAATAAATTTCGTTAATTCACGTTGTAAACCACGAAATGGAAAATATCAAATTCTAAAGCTAACATTTTGCAGTTTGGTAATTGTAGACATTATATGCATCTTGAGGGGACACACAAACATAAAATACATTATGCTAATAATTTTGAAACAACCACATGCAAACATACACTCACGGCCTGCCCACAGAGAAAACGCTCTGAATGCTTCCAGCAAACACAAGCGACCCGATTCAATGACGCTACTTTCTGCAAGTTTCTTTTCATCATTGATGGTTTTCATATACGGCTAAGGTCTGCAACGTTTTCAAGCTACAAACTCAACATCGATCGTAGACCGTTATAACCAAGAAGAAAAACTTCGCCTGCTGCCTTGCGTTACATTGTACGTGGCTATGCTAATAATTTATTTGCTTTGTTTGTTGTGTTATGGGATGAGAGAAGACGGAAAAAATAAATAAGAAAAATGTATTTTTTTAACCTATATAGATAAACATATAATCGGTGAATAGCAAAAAAAGGAATTCCTTCAATATTACTTCAGTTCATCAGAGTACTGTCTTTAATAATTATATCGAACACTACCATGACGCGACTATACAATTGTGGGGTAGGAGTGGCCTGATCGGCAGTTACAGTTGTATGGGCTTGCTTTTTATCGGCATATTAAGCTTTTTTTCAACTTGTTTTAGATCCTGTATTGATTTTACAATAATTTGTGGGCACGAGTCTGTTTTTTTTTTTACTGGTACCTAACCGATGTCTATTGCAACTCAATGGATAAGAATATAAAATGAAGTGCACATTTTAAGGGTACTTTTTTTAGTTTTCTGCTTATTTCTATTCCTTACTTCTATTCTAGAATGACAAAATAGGTGGATTAAAGGTGAATAGAATAGTCTGGATGGAGCAACTAAACAAGTCTTCGGCAGGCCGCGCAAGCCTGCATGGAAGGCGCTAAAAAGGACAGTGGAACTGGGGAGGCGGGCGCGCGCGCTAGTTCTCTCCCGTCGCTCCGCTCCCTCCTGTCGCACTCCGTGCTCTCCGTGCCTTTCCTCTCGCGTTTCCTCTCTAGTGCCTGCTACGTAGGTTAAGGTATGCAGCTAGGGTATATTGACAGATTGCTTAACTTATTTCTGTCATTTTCGAGCGAATCTGCATTTCAGTTTTTAGCAAATTAAGCAAAAGGGTCTGCCAGCTGCACTTGTTATGCCCCTCTCGGGTTCAGACAACTTCTTGGTCTTAAACAAAATGTCATCAAAACAGGTAAAATCTCCGCCCTTCATAGACTGCGTGACAGGCATAGAGAGAGGATGGGAAGGAAAGGAAAAGGGAGAGGGGAGTAGTCCTTTCCCTGTCCCTCCCCTCCCTATCCCCTTTCTACGAGCTTCTACGCCCGCCACGCAGGCTACGTCTTTGAGTAATACTTTGAAAATTTCCAGTTGAGAATTAAACGCTTCAGAAAAGGGCCAGAAAAAGAACCTGAAATTTTTTTAGAATTATGCAAATGAGCTGTAAAACCAACGATAATTATGTAAACACATGGATTTTCGTCAAGTTTGAGCTCTTGGTGTGTGGAAGCTTAGTTGATACCCGCCGGTTTGAAGGCAGTTCATTGGGGTATAGACGTTGCACTCATGGTTTTTTTAAAATCACGATTAAGACCAAACTTTTGAGATTTCTTTCATTTCATTTGGTTCGTTTTCGATATGGAAATTAAGGCTCAAGAGAAGGGTGTCTTCTAATCACGCCGGAATGCGTAAGTTTTTTTTTTTTTTTTTTGTAAGTTTCCATATTTTGTCTTTGAGCTAACTGAATACACCTCGTAACTTGCAGCAAAATATAACTTAGTGAGCTAGATTTTTGCAGTCAGTGCGTACAGGACAAACTCTGTGAAATTTACACTATCAGTTCGGGCAGGTGAGCCAAAATTCAATTTGGGCCTGTGGCGGCGCAAAAGTAAAGAATTGGAAAATGAGCATAGCATTTTTAAACATGCGTATCAAACGGTTTTATCCTCAAAAAGTAAAGGAAAACTATTTTTGGTCGCCAAGTCGAGAGGACCGCTCTTAGCGGGACTGCCTCTTAAGTATTTATGAAAAGGGCTGTGGACCTCTGACAGCACGTTGCAAATTCGGAGCATAACATTCCAGTCCAAAATAGTTTATACCACTCAAATTTTCAGCTAATCAATCTTAAGATTATTGAACTATGCAAGCCGTCTTGAAAAGGGCATAATACAATATGGGAACACAAAAAATGGCTTATTATTTTCATTTAATGTAGACTTTGAGTAGTCTCTAATTTCGGCGATGGATTGTGGGGCGGGAGAAACTCACGCGCGCACGCGAATTGGCGAGGAGACGCGATGCGAGGGGAGCGCAGAAAATTAGAGACTACAGACTAAGCCAGGGAGTTTGACCTGTCACGGCCGAGTGATTTCGAAGTGTAAATTTCATATCGTCTTTCAAGCCAATTAAGCACCAGCAGTGAGATTCCTTCTCCTGGCTTCCTGTCACTTGCTCCTGTCATCAATAAACTGCTGGAGATGTTACAGAAAAATCTAAATGAAAAGCCCGCTTGTATAAATGGCAAAAACATCAAAGAAAGCGGTCGGAAGGCCTCCTAAAAGTCTACCTGTAACGATTTCTTCCCTGTTTACGGTGGCAATTTTAATTCTAATTACGGGGATTTCAAGCGAAGCGTATTCAAGGAAAATTTCTACGAGAGTACTAAACGGGCCGAAGTGGAGAAAATTATGTCACCTACTGGAACTTCTAACGAACTGAGGTTTGAGTGTGAACAATCGTCTTCACACTCGTCCCGAGTCCGTGACAAATGCACAAGGAAAATCTGTAGTGCAACTGCACTGTTCCGCTTCTTTCGAGGAAATCTTATGGTACAAACCGGGCCGCAAAGTCTGCCAGGAGCCTTTGCCGATCACGAGTGAGAGGTTTAAACGCATGGCGCGTTCCCCTTCCATTTAGACTGGAAGTCGTCGCCGGAAAAGAAACACGAAGCGAGAAAAGCGAGGAGATCCATAAATTGTGGCCCTGATCGCTCAGAGATTGAAGAGTTAGTGGTCTTGAATGAAATTGAACAAACTTCCTGTCAAAGTGGTTATAATTAGTTGAGACAAGGCGGTAATCTGTTCCGAGTCGATGTTATCATGAGTGTTGACAGCGGCTCGTGTACTGTTGACAGGTCTCTAAGGAAGAGCCAATCAGAGTTTTACACTTGGAATGTACGCGTTTAGTTTTAACTCCCTGGCTTTGTCTGTAGTCCCCCCGAGTCGCATCTCCTCGCAATTTCGAGCACGTGTATTTTTCCCGTTTCACAATCCATCGCCGAAATTAGAGACTACACGCAGTCTACATTTAATGTCCTCAGTACCAAGGGACTGCATAATAAGCTTGAAATTTAGGCCATGGCATCATCAGCATTCTCAAAAACATTTCATTTTTTGTTACCTTTCAATTCTGACTTTGTCGTGATAATCGAGTTTAAGTTTCAAAGCTTCAAATTACACATCGCATATGTATCATAATATATAGATTTAGAAAAGCCTAAAAGCGGAGCTTCACGATTGTTATTTTTTTTAACTGGTATTGAGCAACTTCGCATGGCTTTCCTTGGGCCATTATTTTATGTTTAGAGCAGTCAATGATGTTTTCGGATCTCCAGCCAATAAAGTCATGTTAAAATTAAAGTCAGCCAACACAAACTCTGGGAGGTATATGCGACTGTAGTTTTATCTGTTTTAAGGTTTCAACCCCCAAACTTACTAAAACAGGAAGCATAATTCCTGTTTTGTTCAACGCATTGGGTGGGGGGAGGTGACATGAGGGGTGCTGCAGAATTGAGTACAAAAAAAATTAGGAATTGTCCACATTCCATTCAATTCATTACCTGAAGCACCCCTTAATAATCTTCACACAAAAGTCTAAGGTTTTACCGACCATGTTTGGTTCCATGGAGATAGAAAATTGTATGACGTTGTTGAACATTAATATTTCATATCTCATTCTTATTTTTATCCCCCCTTCTTAAATAAACACCGTGACTATATTCAGAATTTAAGCCCTATTAAACGCGCAAAAATTAAAAGTAAGTGGTTTGAGTTTCACCTTCAAACCAACCCATCCAAGTCAAGACGAGTCGTGGGATTTAATATTGCAAGCCACTCCATGTTACAAGAACATGAAGCATCAAAAACAGCTGTAACCCTACAAAACACTAAGGAAAACAACAATGTTAAAATCATATTCAACCAACAATCAATGTTCAGGATTGCACCAACCTTTGACATTGATTTTGATGATCAACCTATCCATCAATCTCAAAAGACTGCACCCCCAGCTCAGCCTGCCAAAAAGAATACACTTGAAGAGCTCGACACACTTCAAGTCAATCAGAACGTGAAAGTCACTGCATCATTTTCACTGGGAAATGAAAAGCCTAAACCTGTTGAACTGAAAACATCTGTTTTGGACTTTTCCAAAAGGGAAAAGGGAACAGCAATGTCACGTGAAGACATCAAGTCTTATGAAACGGTGGAAAATGACATTACCCTTCAAGAAGACCTCCATTATGAGATGCCCCAACCATTTAAACATCAAAACATCCAGCTCCCAAATAACTACACACAAGCAGAGAAACGCATGAATAGCCTAAAGAAACGTCTGATGTCCGATGGCGAGTACTGCTCGGATTACTGCAGCTATATGTCGGAAATCATCTCCAAGGGATATGCTCGCAAAGTGGATGTACAATCTGAGAGTCAAAGTGGAAGAGTCTTGTACCTGCCGCATCATGGAATCTAAAACCCGCAAAAGCCAAAGAAAGTGCGGGTGGTGTTTGGTTGCTCAGCCACTTTCGAAGGACACTCCTTGAGTGATAAACTTCTTCAGGGACTAGATCGCACCAACAGCCTGATTGGTGTCCTTACCAGATTCCGTCAAAAGCAGTACGCCTTTATGGCGGACATTGAAAAGATGTTCTTTCAAGTAAGAGTAAGAAAGGAAGATCAAAGTTTCCTCAGGTTTCTTTGGTGGGCAGATGGG
The DNA here is from genome assembly GCA_016490735.1 of Pachyseris speciosa. Taxonomy (NCBI): domain Eukaryota; kingdom Metazoa; phylum Cnidaria; class Anthozoa; order Scleractinia; family Pachyseridae; genus Pachyseris; species Pachyseris speciosa. The sequence continues at coordinate 1,137,735 of JAEMWC010000104.1, read as the reverse complement.
AATATGGACAAAGACGCTTAAGTATATTGTATGACGGTGCACTTGTTCGGTGCAGTTTCATCCCCTGCATGTGCCAATTATCCGCAGAGGCGTACAGAAGAAGACAACCAAGATGAATGTGGGAAGCAAGTAGCCGACACCCTTATAAAGGAACTTCTACGTGGACGATATTCTTAAATAGGCCAGCACTGAAGATGAGACTATCGGACTAGCCAAAGATGTCAAGGCAGTCTGTGGAAATGGGGGATTCAATTTAACTAAGTTCGTGGCAACACGGAACGCATCATCAATTCAATTCCCCAAGAACATAGAGCAGAAAAGCTGAAGAACCTGACACTGGGCCAAGACAAATTACCCATCGAGAGAGCATTGGGAGTTACCTGGTGCATCGAATCAGATACGTTTAACCTCAGGATCGAACTTAAGGACAAGCCTTGTTCGCACAGAGGCATCCCATCAACGATTAGTTCAATTTATGATCCCTTGGTTTTTATCTCTCCTGTAGTTCCCGTTGGAAAGAAGATACTGCAAGACATCTGCCACACTAACAGCTGGGATGAGCCAGTCGACGAGGCGACCAGTAGTAGATGGGAAAGGTGGCGAAATTAACTTTTCCTGCTCGAGAATTTGAAAGTACCAAGAAGTTTTACGCCCGCAGAATTTGGAAAGGTCGTTTCCGCTCAACTCCACTGTACGTCTGATGCCTCGACGTGTGGCTATGGTCAGTGCTCATATTTGAGACTCGAGGACGAAAACGGCAAAGTAAACGTCTCGTTCATTATGGGAAAGGCCCGGGTAGCACCAAAGAAAACAGTCAGTATTCCGAGATTGGAATTGGCTACTGCCACAATTTCCGTTAAGATTGGGGACATTGTGAAGAACAGACCCTTTTCATAATGGCGCCCGACAAATTATTCTTTTATTCTTATGATAATGAACCCTACTAGCCTCGTCAGCAAGTGCAAAATTCAATAGAATTTTTTCATTAAAGTGAGGTTAGTAGGCCTAATTAACACATATACAAAAGAATAATTAAAATCGTCCGCCATTATGAAAAAGATTTATGAGTTGGAGTATGAGAACATTGAGGATCACTATTGGACAGACAGTAAAGTCGTCTTAGGCTTCATAAGTAATGAATCAAGTCGTTTCCATGTGTGCGTGGCCAACAGGCTTCAACTCGTTAACGAACACACCAACCCATCACAGTGGCATTATGTAGACACCGCGTCGAATACCGCGGACGTAGGTTCCAGGGGTATGTTTTCCAAAGATTTCGTGGAGAAATCAAAGTGGATCAAGGGTCCTGACTTCCTTAAAGAACCAGCACACAATTTGCTGAATGAAGAGGCATATGATCATGATGTGGATCCAAAGTCCCCAGAAGTCAAGAATGTTAAGGTCAAAACCAGCGTAGTCGAAGAGAATGGCATACTCAAGAGACTGCAAAGATTGGCATAAAGCGAAGGTAGCAGCAGCGCTTTGTCTGAGATACAAGAGAAAGCTCAGAGATAAAGTCCTTGTCCCAAAGTGAGGCACCATGTAATGAAGTATCTGAAGAGAAGTCTACCGACTGCGCTTCTACAAGTACAGGACTCAATGTTGCAGACTTAGAGGAAGCAGAAGTGGAGATCGTAAAGCAAGTTCAAAGAGATGCTTTCCCTTCAGATATTAGAAGTCTACAACATATACAAGGGAACGACAGGTATGGTAGTCGTGCACTTGACAAAGAAAAAAAGGCAGTGTTAAAGAAGTCAAGTTCTCTCTGCACACTAGATCCATTTCTAGACAAGGACGGTGTCATGAGAGTTGGCGGAAGAATACGGAAGGCAAACCTGTCAGCTACTCTTAGGAATCCCATTATTCTCCAGCCGCGTTACTTCATTGGCCATTAGCCATGTTTATGAAAGAACACACCACAGTGGAAGAGGGATTACCTTAAATGAGCTTCGCGCCAGTGGCTATTGGATCGTCAGCGAAAACGCAATGGTCAGGCAGTTTATTTCGCAATGCGTAACGTGTCGTTACCTCCGAAGCACCTTGGGAGAACAGAAAATGACTGACTTGCCCAAGTCACGCGTGGAGCCAGCACCACCATTTTCTTATTGTGGGGTGGATTTTTTCGGACCCTGGCACGTTCAGCGAGGACAAGCTGTCATCATTTCATTTCATTGGCGCCGAGACCGAACATAAGAAGACTATAGAAGAAATAGACGACCAGAAGATCAAGGCAGAACTTCTTAAGGCCAACATCGATTGGATTAAGAATCAAGCATCCGCTAGTAACTTCGGCGGCGTCTGGGAGATACAAATCCGGTCAATCAGAAACGTCATGAATAGTCTCATCAGAGAGCGTGGTAATCGCCTGGACGAAGAATGCCTAAGGACGTTCCTGTGTGAAGCAGAGTCCATGATCAACAACAGACCTATCACGGTGGAAACTCTTAATGATCCCCTTTCAGGTGCACCATTATCGCCAAACATGCTGCTGACAGGAAAGACTAGGATTGTGCTGGGTCCGCCGGGAGAATTTAGGAGAGACGACTTGTACTGTAGATAGAAATGGAGACGCACGCAGCATTTGGCACAGGAATTTTGGTCAAGGTGGAGCAAAGAGTATCTGCAGCAGTTGCAAGAAAGAAACAAATGGACTCGGCCGCGCTGAAATTTCAACTCTGGAGACGTTGTGCTGTTGAAAGAAAATCAGTCTCCGAGAAACAGGCGGCCCATGGCTAAAGTGGTAATCACGTTCAAATTGTTTGGAAAAATAATTCTTTTTAGCTGCGTGTATAATCCTACTCAACTTATTACTGTATGCTTTATATTCTTTTACCTTGCCTTGATCCGTACTGTATAAATGAGTCTTTACTAATTTGTTTTGTTTAGTTGAGTGCTTGATTGCTTTCAAAATCCAAGGCCTTTCTAAACGCTTCCGTTGCCGTTTTGATGCTTTACGCAAAGGAGCATGACAGTCTGTGATAGCACGCAGATTGTCTAAAATAGTAGTTATACTTTCATTGACATCATTTGATATCAAGATTTTGAAATCAACTGCGAGTAAATCTTGGTGAAAGGCATTTTCATTAAAATGCCTAAAGTCTCGAAAAAATCTAGGTTCGTTATTTGTAAGCAGTGTGTTGGTTATTGTGCAGAATACTGGTAGATGGTCAGAAATATCGGCAAGGCAAAGTCCAGATTTAATTAGCTTTTCAGGCGTATTCGTGTAGATATGATCGATAAGAGCCACCGTATGATCCGTTATTCTAGTTGGTTTGGTAATGATTGGCATAGAGGCATAGATCCTAAGCTAAGAATCATGTCTAGGTTCTCTTATTTTTTTTTATCTTCATTATATTTCAATAAATTCTCCTTGAGGTCCCCAAGGACCAACACCTCGTGTCCCTTGGTATTAACTATATATAAGTTGTTCTAATTGTTTTTTCAAAATATTATGAAATAGTTCTCGGTTCCCTTTAGGATGCCTATAAACACAGCCTATTGCGATATTTTTTTGTGCAGTGCGTGCCAGCTCTATCCAGCATGACTCTATTCCATCACCCGAGATATGCTTACAAATTAATTAATACACGCCTAAATTATCATTTTATAGTTGTATTTTCTTGAGGTGCCTGTAGCCCGAATAAGCCCTAATGGTTTCTATATGGGCATCCTCGCCTAATGCTTCTCTCTTATCGATTATTTAATATCTCTTGTAGTTAAATACATATTTATCTTGTAATTTAAAATAACAATAAGTGGCAAAAAATAAACTGAAACTGGAACTGATATATCTAAGTCACTCCTTCTTGAAAATTCCAAGGCATTAGATACATACAGAGCAACACCTCCTGCCTGTGTTTTTGAGTTAATGTCACAAAAGCGTAACCAGGAATATTCAAATTTCCACTCGTATTTTCATTAATTTTGCTCTCTGATATTGCAATAATATCTGGCGTTGTCTTAACTGCGCTTAAAATATCATGTAGCAAGGATTTATTTTTCTCCAAACTACGAATATTACAGTGGAATATCGAAAACCCTTTTTGTTTAGAAGCGTCATCAAATATTTTGCCAGACTTTTTTACAGAGTAATAGTGAGATTTAATGTTATTATCATGAGCGCACTTAAATGGGTCATTTTTGTCTGGTAAAACAACTATATCCCTGTGTAAGTCTACTTTTTCAGAAAGTCGATCTTTCGAGTTATAAACCCACGAGCCTATGGTTTTTAGGAATTCATCATTTTCCAAGCCTTGAAAAGGAAAAGAGTAGTTTGGTATTACTCTAATATCGGTAGCGTAGTTATTATGATAGTGCGCTATAATAAGGTATGGAATATTTTGGTATTAAATACGTAGTAAAGAATAACATAGTAGAAGTAATATACTCGCTACATTGGCTACACTACTTATCTCATGGAACAATTCCAATTCAAGACTGGTTTGGACGCGGGGGATGACTGCTTATGAATTCATCGAGATCTTCGTATGAATCAATTACCACAAGGGTCGATTTGTCTGATTCTTTAAGATAGATTCGGCTATTCTGAGTCCAGATATGTTTCCATCTGATCCTTTTCCTCAGCGTGTTAACCTTGCCGAACAGCCCTTTCTTGTACCTGGTCGAGGATTCGGATATATATACTTTGCTTTCCGCAGTGATACCAAGATCGACGAGGTCACTAGCTTTCTTGTCAATAAGCTTCCTTCGGTTTGTATAGAACCTATTCCTCGTATCCCTCCTCGTGAACTTGACTATTATCTTTGGTAGTGCATCTTCCTTAAAAGTTGGCAATAGGTTAGAGGTCGATTTATCTTCCTCGTTCATTTGTACGCCGATAGCTTGCCCGACCGCCATTACATGCTGATTACAAGTATAACTGTCACTCGGCGGGACGCCCGAAATTTCAAGGCAGTCTCTCCTTAGATATTCCGCCAGGTTTCAAAGCCATTCATTGCGTCTTGAGCCTGCTTTGTTGCATCGTCTAGATCTTTCCGCATCTGCCTCAGGCTCGTTCCCTGCCTTTGAATCTTCTCATTTGCTTGTTTCAACTGTACAAGTATATCATCATATTTCTTATTTACGAAAGCAACTAAACGTTTTAACTCTTGAAACCCGTTATTCAGATTGTCTAACTTTCCTTCTAAGGGTTCTATTGCTTCTTTTAAAAGATTCTTAATCTCTTCTCGTGAAATAACCATCTTTGCGCCGTTTTGAACGAAAGGCCTTGAAACCCGACCGACCGCCACCACAACATATGCAAATCAAGGCGAATAAAGGTGTTGTTGTTGACATTTTGGGGAGTCATACTGCTGGGCTTCGTATGAGCCAGCTGGGTACCCTGTGCTGGATCATTTAGTTTCGGGCATGCGTGTTAAAAGGATCTTCGAACGGTGACCACGCGGCCACCGAGTTAAAATCTCAGACATATCAGTTTTCTTTTAGTTTTTTTTTTCAGTTGTGTTAGTCCCTCTTTATGGAAAATCTACCTTCGATGTGATGTATATGTTCTGCGAGTTTTGATGTATATGTCGTGCGAGTTTTTTCTCACGGCTTCCCGTGAAAGGATGTATTAAGTGTTTCAAGATCTTCGATTGTGTAAGCCTTATGGTTTGTCGCCGTTCGCAGCAACACATCAAAGGAGATGACATAAGTGAAGGAAGACTGTGTTCTAGAGGATGAGACTGGAACTGCAATTATTAATGATTGGGATCCACTTATTAGCAAGATCAAAAGTGGCACCACATTTGTCATTGAGAACCTTACTGTAAGGCACTTCCAAGGAATACCCAATTTAGGTACAACACGTTCAACGTTTAAAGAGGCCGAAAACTTTAAATGGCCCTGCATTACTCCAAACTCCTGAGAAAGAAGCAAAAGTAGGGAGATTCAAGATGATAAATAAACTAAGTATTTATATCACCTGCCAAGCATGCAAACGCGGAAAAATTAAAGAAATGTCCCAACAGAAATCACTCAAATGTAAAAACTGTGGAGTGCGACAGAGGCAAGCTGAGTGCAAACGTAATGAATCTGTGCAACTACTTGTGCATTTGGATGGAAAAGATGTGTGATTGACAGCATTTACAGATATTCTCGAGTCCCTATTTGCCACCCACTCAACAAACTCCCTACTCAGTGACTCGGATACCATTGAGGAACTGCTAATGGATACAAAAGACATCGAGTTCACATACAATATGAACAGAAAAGTAATCAAAAAATATCATCATCTTCACTAATTACATGTTAAACTGCTCTGGATAGTCTTGTTACTGCAGACTTTACAAACGATGTTTGACCAAAACATTCTGTTTCGTTTTTTATGATCTTTCATCACAGTGTAGACCAAATTAATAATATTATAATTACAATGTTTCTTTGATTCTGATTTTATCAACCATTTACATGTTCAAGTTATTATATAAAGTTGTGTTACCTACAATATTACTAAACAGGCAAATGCTTTAGTGTGTTCCAGTTCAGAAAGAGTATTATTACCTTATGACCCCCTGTTTATGTGGAACAAAGGAATAACTCTCCTTTTGCCTCAAAAAAAGAAAACGTTAATGAAAACCAAACAACTTCACCATTTTCTAATAACAAAAAAAAAAATTATCTAGAAAGCCTGCACAGAGCCATCCCTACAATCCGCACATGCAGAAATCTGACATTGTGTCCCCGCCGGCCTGCAACAATGGCTTTAGTTAATAAAAAATTAAAGGCAGTGTAAACAGGATATAATATGTAAAAATATGTATTCCCAAAACGTTTATGACAGTAATAACATTGAATTCAAATGTATTCAACATTAACCAATAAATGGTTTAGCGTGAGAGCTGACTCTCCTCCAAAAACCTTGATACCTGCATAGCACCTTTTCAAGTAAATCTTTGCATTAGGACGGGAAAAAGCCACTATTTAATGCAAAATACCCATAATTTGCTCGTTGGCACTTTATCGGTAGGTATACCTAGTAATTGTCCTAGTTTTCTTAGAAACCTGGCCCAGTTGTTCGTAAGCCGAACAAGGAGGATAATAAGGACAATAAGGATTAGCGTAAACTTTGGTTGCAGTTTATAACTTATATGGATTTTTCTTTTCTTTTCTGTTTTGTTTTGTTTTTTGTTGATTTTAATTTAGTTTTTCAGGATTGACCTCCTCTAATATAAAAAAATGTAGCATATCAGCTTTGAACAACGTTTGTGGTAGAGAAATAATCTCCTTGGTTAATTGATCTTGTATTAGAGTTAATCAGATTTCGAACAACCGGGAACTAGACTGTAATGATCGAGTTTGGTTAATTTCAGAATGTAAGTCAATTCACATGTAAGGGATTTCACGTCTTAGAACTCCGAAAGATACCTCACGAGATTAAAGGAAGGGTTTCAGAACTCGGCGCATGTGCAAACTGTAACTTTATCCCATTCGATTTCATTGTTCATAAAACAATCGGAAGAGTGCAGATGACTCTCGCGGTAAATTTGCCTTCGTGAAAATTTCGCGTTCAGATGAGAGTACAGACAACGGCAAACTACATTGGATTGGCTACATCGTCAACTCTTCCAGAGCGATCAAAGCGCTACCATTACACCGTACATGTAAAACATCAACTATCATGCTCGTGGTCAAGCGGCTCCGGAACTGGGCGTGCAAGCACGTTCAATTGACGCTTGCGTGAGTCTTTATTGCCTGAAAATGGCACCACCAAAAGTTCCAAACACATGAAAACTTTACGACGCATAATTGAGAATCTGAACCAAAAAGTGAAAGAAACGAACTCAGAGAAAGAGAAAACCGAAGAAAGGAAACATTTGTTCATAACATGACTAAAGCCTACGAAACACCATTTTATACGCCGATCGTGGCGAACTTAATCAACAGCGAAAATCGCCAGCGAATTGATGCGGACACACTAGGCGATTTTTCTTATCAGATTTGCTTCTCTTTCCTCTGTCCAAAACCACACGTCGTTGTTGTCGGCTAGTTTGAATAGTCATGTGATAAAATCATCCAGTTTGATTGGATGGGGATTCGCAGCGATGCACGTATGAAATCGCGGGAACGTGCACACCAAGCGAATGCCGGCGAATTTAATAGCCGGTATCTGACATGTCAATCGCGGCGATCGGCGAAAATCGCAATCGCTGCACGGCACACACTAGGCGATTTTCGCCGATCGCGTTGGTTGGCGTATAAAATCGCTTAGTGTGTAATCCCCTTAAACAAAAAGGGCGCGAAAACCTTTTTGTGCGTTCCAACGTTTCCGAAGAAAGTTGAATGAATTCAATGAAACTGTCTGTTAACAACGTTAAAACTTCAGTTTAGGGTCCTTTTCGAAAAAGTGCAGAGTTTATTTGCTCTGAATGGTTGTAAATGGTCAGTAGTTTGGTAAAAAAAGAGGATGGAACGGCTTTCACGTAGATGTACGAGCCGAAGGAAGCGAATTTGTAATCCATCAAAACAACAGCACCATGGGCGGATTTCATCAAAATGAAGACACAGTTTCAATTTATTTTGATGATTGGAAACAAGATTTATCAGGGATAAGCAAGACAAATTTCCAGGTTATGCTTCAAGAAATGGATTATAGAAATTTGTCTTGAGGCGTGGAACAAAACCTGGAACTGCGGAACAGAATAACAAAAACAACCAGAACGGCGATTCTTCTAATGTTTTACAAGTTATCATAGTTTGAAGCTAATGATTGATACGTTGCATCGAGTGCAGGTCAGAACAATTTCAATGCGTGTTAATTTTTTAAATAAAAGTGTCACTGAGCGCTGGAAAGATTTTCCATAGTGGATTATTGCTGCAAATTGTAGCTGAAGTTGATCTTGTTTGTTCAGTTTGTTTTGAATAGACTGCCCTGTAAGCATAGATTGGTGACATTTGCACTTCTTGTTGAATACATATTTTCAATTTCGTTTAGTTAAGTTCAAAAACTCTCTCGGTATTTCCGTGAATAAAAGTGCGTTTTGCTATTAGCTAAACATCAACAGGCCGCAAAAATTTCTAAGCGCTGCAAGTATTTTTTAAACACGATCCCAGCACTGTTTCTTATCATTCTAAAACACTCAGCAATGAAAAGTTGAATTCCATTTGTATTTCGGTTCCAATTTCGAAATTTCTACTCGTTAATTCCGCTGCGAGACGACCAATGTTTTAATGACTGCCGTCTCGAGGGAAACTTTTATTGAGTTTTCGATGTTTGCTGAAGCGTCCATTGACCATATAAGGTAGTGCAGGTATAAGAGATGAGAGCCTGTCTTCGCCTAGCCAATGAAAATGCTGGAAATCTGATATCCGTAGTTCAGTTTCATAATTCATGATAATAGATAACAGTGCATGATAGTTGCATCATCAGTTATAATTGACTGTCATGCGCTGTTTTGACCAGGGCATAATCTTTTTTGTCCTGAGTGAGTGAATCTTTTTTTAGCAAATTTATGGTGATAATAAGTCTGGAGCACTAATCTTCTACATTTAAGGAGTTGTGATTTAAATATTTGCGTTCTTGTGACACTGTGGGCTCGTAGTAAGGTGTGACGTCAATCACATTAGCGGTTGCTGCTCGTTTGCTTGGGTAATAGCTAAAATGGGGATAATGGCAAGCCTCTGAAAGAAAACAGAGGTGAGAGGTGGTTTCACGTTGAAAGAGACGCCAAACATGCATCGTAGTAAATAACACGGTTCACCAGTGAAGTTGTCTCCGTGGTCGTTAAAACCAGCCTCGCCCAAGAGATCGTCTTCATCGACGGCCTCGTCGGAACTTGACACACTGCTGGACGTGTGGCCGAACAAGGTGATTGTTGCATCAATGACGCTGGAAGGTGCTTCGGGGCCCAGCACAGATGTGCTATATCGTGGGATATTGGAAGGGGTAGGAGTTCCTCCTGCAGAACAGCAAAGCTATCTGAGCACTCAATAATCCGTTACTATTTATTTATTTAGTTATTTATGTATGTATGTATGTATGTATGTATGTATGTATGTATGTATGTATGTATGTATGTATGCATGTACGTATTAATTATTAATTTATTTATTCTATTGTCTTCACTCTTTTAAATCCCCAATGCCTACGTTTTTTCGCTATAGTTGGAAGTTGATTTTGCAATTTGCAACGGAGGTAGAAAGGAAGAATTCAGCCTGACCGTCCTTAAAGGCCTTTAAGGCTGGGACGTCACGAGTGTTTGCTATGAATTTAACAAGCCCAAGGAGATGTTTGTACTGATGGAAAATCACATTAGCACTCCAGTTTTCTCCCAAACTATTCTATTAGTGCAGTCAAAAATCATTAAGCCTCCTGGGCTACGAACGGTCAGGATGGAGACGGATTACATCTTGAAGAAAGCCGGCCGCTGTTGTTCAAGTTTCAGCTCCCCTGTCTAGTAACAACCATTATTAACTGATGATACGTTGGTTTTCTTTAAAATATTAACTTTTTCTTTTTCTGTTGAAGACCAATTCGTGTCGAAATGATCTAGATGTTAGAACACGAACTGTTGATTTGGACCATCAGAAACACAAGGGACGAGTGTGGAGAATATGCGTTTCATATCAGTCTTCAAAGTGTGCATGTATCGAAATTTCGAAGCCATTTTTTTCTGCAATATGAAAATTGGTGATTTAAAAAACATTTTGAGGGGAAAATAGTCACTAAAAGTAGCAGGAACTTATTTTAAAATGCGGCGATAGTTGGGCCTTTCTCACTAAAAGTCTAGACAAAGACCTGGGATCTGGTGAATAGTCATGACGTCATTCGTGAGTACTCATTCGAGTGCGTCACTCTTTTTGGTGAGTTCCTTGGAATAAAAATGTCGGAGAACTACAAGATTCACTACAGGGGCCGTTCAAATTTAAGCTTTTTCGCCTTCTCAGATATGTTTCACGCTTGAGCATTACACACGAATGACGTCAAAGAGACCTTTTGGCCAAATTTCAATTTACGGCAGGAATGTTGGAACCCCTACAGATGGTGAATCCTTATCACAAAAAGGAGGGAAACGACTGAAAATGCAATACGGGGATTATAAGCAATCTAAAAACGTAAAAAAAATGGTAGTTAATTTTCGATTCATGTGCTCTTTAAAGGTCGAACGCCTTCCCGTTATGCTTTCGAAAGACCATAATAGCTTTGTAGACCTCTTAAAATTAATTCTCACCTTCGCCTGAAACAACACAAACTTGGCATCATATCGCCATGGCAACAAACAACCAAGTGATAACAATGTTCATACTTGTGGCAAGATTTCTGCTGTCGGACACACCGTTGGATCTGAAAGAGAGAATCATTTGGATTCATTTCAACCGTTGCCACCTGGAAAGGTAAGGCTGACTGATCCTAAATTGCAGTGCACGCGTTCAAATAAATTTGTAGTTTTAAACGTCGATTAAGCGCCAACTAAATAGGGAGGAATTTGAGCATGTTTGGAAATTACAAATTGCTGCGTTTGAAGCCGACTGTAATCCCGTTTTAGAAGGGTTTTGCAGTCAGAGCGCCTGATAGACCTAAGCTTTTCTCTCGCAGACCGTACAGTATAAATGGGGAAAGCCAACCATTCCATTTCACTGTTCTTCAAATACAAACGCTGATTGCTACTGGTTCAAGCAAAAACAAATAGAGAAAACGAGAATTAATCCAGATAGAAGGCGAAACGCCGTTACTCAAATGACGTTGCTTGCACAGGTACTCCACGCTCTACGATTAGTTTTGACCTTTGTAACTGTAAACACCGGTACGCGTTACTTAATTTGAGCATCATTAATTATAAAGGATTTGGAATAAAGGATTTGGAATAAAATTTTCTTACCTGAACTCCTTTGTAGTTTCTTTTGTGTCCTGTCTGGTTTCTAGGTCGATTAGAACCAGACAGTGCTCACTCGAACAATGGAACAACAAACTAGGAGTGCAGGTGAGCATTTTGTTTTTTAATTTTGCCTTCAAATTCCCATAGAAACCTAATAATTTTCTTGTAACACAATGCTCAATGCTCAAAGTACGTGATCCGCGCAAGTGATTATGTTACAAAGGTAACCCCAGATAATTTTGCCTTCAAATCCCCGTAGAAACCTAATAATTTTCTTCTAACGCAAAGGTTATTTTAATACTCAAACTACGTGATCCGCGCAAGTGATCACGTTACAAAGGTAATCCCAGATCCTAGAGCTTCGGGTACCTGTGGTTTACAGTATTTGGATGAAGATCTCTAACTTTAGTGTTGCTGTTTGATATTTTCTTTTCAAACTCACTAATTGATCAGGTGCATATATTTTGACACCCAATGAAAATACGGATCAAGACATGTCCGCGATTAGATCAAAAGCTGATCAAGATAATGATCAAAACATTTGAATTTTAATTAGCAACCTTCAAAAACTTACAATGAAGGCATTTATTAAGTAGCGTCTTTAGAAAAGTAACGTGAAAAATACAGTTCTGGATCCTCTGATCTAAGCTTACGTGTTTGACTCACTCTCTGCGGTATTGAATGGCAAAAATGCAGTCGTTCTACGCTTATTCGTTTTTATGTGCGTGTTCGAAATAAATGCTTTAATCACTGCCAAGAAACAGTAGCGCAACAAAAAGAATTAAATTTATTATATCAACACCAATGAAATACCAGGTGAGCTTTCGCTTGTAAACACGTTATCTTCACACGTGAAATGGTTTGGTATTTCGTTGGTGTTTATATAATATATAGAACATGCATGGCCGCTTGGAGATACGAA
>JAEMWC010000104.1:1105000-1122500 GCA_016490735.1 Pachyseris speciosa | reverse complement strand
ATCGTTAAAGCGCTTGTTAAAACGCTCTCGAACAGACCTCTGGTCTCTTGGCATTTCTGCAAAATCGGGATGGGTATTGAGGTTTTCTGCCACAGCTGACCACTTTTGGCCAGATTCTGGTGTGCCGCTTTTGTGACAAAAGGGCTTCAACACCCGGGCCTCTCTCATAAGAAGCAGATCTTTCTTTTCGGTCCATCGAAATGTTCCACTGCAATAAAAAAGCAAAAGATTAATAATGAATTAAACAATAAATTATACCCACCTTCAAATTGGCTGATTGCAATTTTAACCGCACCGGGGGGATTGAGGACCCCTGGAATTTCCAATTGTGAGTCAGACTCCCTCCCCTGGAATTTCCAGCCTTATAAAAGACCCCCTCCCCAGGAATTTCCATTTTTCTGGCAAAATACCCCTGGAAACTGTATTTTGCGCTAAAATTCTCCTGGAAAATAAACTTTTTGACCCCTCCCTCTTGGAATTTCCAAGCGGCACCAGACACACCTCCCCTGGAAAATTTTCCATAGGTCTTCAACCCCCCTGGTACAGTTTCAAAATGCAATCAGCCATTGTAAGGCTTAGGAAAAAAAAAGGGTAGTTTTGGTTGAGGTTGGCATTTTGTAAATATTCTCATATGACTACTGTCCATTCCCCCCCCCCCCCCCTAAACAATATAATAACAATACAACAATACAAGTTATTTGTTCTATTCTGCACAAATGTCATGACCTTTGATAAAAAAAAATACTAGTTACTTGTCTCTAGTCGGTGATTCATCATCGTTTTGCGGCTTGTCTGCTGGAATTATGGAGCTGCATTCGTAAAAAAAGAAAGTGAATTTAAAATTAGATCCATATGGCCTTTAGATGTCAATAAAATTTGCCACCATCTTTGTTTGCTTTCTTTTGACACGAGGAAGCTGCATGGCCCAAGAAGTCGAAAGAAAAGAGCAAAAGATCGAGTGAGGTGCGGGATTGCGGAAAATTAACTATGCATGTTCAACAAATGAGCTGTACAGTTTGTTATTCTTTTTATTCAATGAGATGTAAATGAGCATGAGGTGTTTTTCTGCAATGCCGCGCCTCAGTGAAAAGATCAACATCACACGGGAACATACTCAAGCAGAGCAATCTTCTTCGACTTACCCGTCGATTTGAAGGGCTGCCATTTGGCTCCTAATTCACTAAAAGAGAAAGAAAAAGGTTTCGTTTTACAACACAACGCTTGACTTCAATCTCCAAGCTCCATTCGAAATTCAACAACTTTGCATAAGCGTAAGTTAAATGATTTTCTCAACTCGGCTAAATCTATCCACAAAACAGGTCTCCAAACATAAGCAAAACCGCTAAAATGAGCATTTCTTTAGGTAGAAATAATATAAATCCACTATTCTTGCTCGTATAAACGTCCTTCTCTCTCCAGTATTTGGCGCCAAGTTTCATTCAGCAATGCCATGTCTCCACTTTCGCTTTTGGCTAAATTTTCCCTCGAAAAGCAAGACTGTACAGTAAAAAACCTCGCTAAAAGTGTGTACTTTCTAATACAAAAACTATTGAGATTAACTATTCCTGGTTATTTGAAAGATAACTCCGTTTTTTCTTACCTTTTATCCGAACGCGTTGTGTGCGTTGTCAACCGATTCTCGACTAGTACGTGAATCTGCTCGACTACGTACCGTCCTAGAGCCACGACGGTGGCTCAGGGGAGAACTCTTTGTCTCGTCCCAGTCCAAAAAGCCTCCCGTCCAACCGTCGGTAGTCCGTAGTCGCCAATCTTTAAGTCCCTAATTTTCCTATCTACGGGCGGCCATGTAATATCCTTATTATTCATAAGGGTATTAGCTAATCGGAGTGACCATTTTGATCAGGTGCATATATTTTGATGTCCAATGAAAATACGGATCAAGAAATGTCCGCGATTAGATCAAAAGCTGATCAAGACAATATCAAGACACTTCAATTTAAATCAGCACCTCCAAAAATTACAATAAAAGCAATTATTAACTAGCGTCTTTAGAAAAGTAACGTGAAAATTACAGTTCTAAACCTTCCGATCTTATCTCCGTATCTCTTTTACCCAGTGTATCACATTTCTTCTCTTGTTGTCTTCAGTCTGTTACTTTTATGTTTTAAACTTCGTTCCACTTGCGATTTTCCGACATGTAATGGGGGTTTCCCATATGATTCGCCGCCACAAGGCGCAATATAGCACTCGGTTATCTCGACTGTGAACTATCGCATTACCACGTCGGGTGGTGTATTATTTTGGAGATTGTCAATAAAGCAAAAAGTTGATGTATTTGAATAGAATGAATAGAGATTATTCGCACGTGAAAGTTTCCATACCGTAATCTTTAAGACTACAAGAATATTTCATACACTCCTAAGAATAGTGAAGTACATGATGTTATTTCTAATGCGTGACAAAGGCCCAGGTTAATCACTATCAGCAGTTTTCGGAATTCCCGGTGTCTTTAATCAATAAATTATTTGTCCTCGACTTTCTGGACTCTCACTAATATTTCTTACTGGATGAGCCAAATTTTAAAATGTAAGTCAATTTGCGCATTATCGCGTAATGGTCGTTCGGTTAAAAAGTGAAAACTCAGACTGACGCCCGAGTTTCTTTGCATTCAGTAATGGTAACATGGGCGTGTTAGTGATCTAAGCGGGTACGATGAAAAGAGGCATAAAATCTTGACTGGCCTTGTCGTAAAAAACAAGTAACACTTCTATTAAATGTAAAGACGACTCTAAATATCAGTTGCCTAATTATATCTTATAATTGATGGGGCACACTCGAATAAGATAATCATTTGTACATAGCTTATGCCTGTTTGGAAATGTTTTAAAATGTAAAGCTTACCTGTTTAACTCACTCTCTGCGGTAGTGAATGGCTAAAAATGCAGTCGTTCCACTCTTATTCGTTTTTATGTGCGTGTTCAGAATAAATAACTTTAATAACTGCCAAGAAACACTAGCGCAGCAGAAAGAATTTCCTTTATTATATAAACACCAATGAAATACCAGGTGAGTTTTCGCGCGAAGACATGTTATCTTCACACGTGAAAAAAATCGCCTTTGCTATGGTTACATAATAAATTGCGTCTTCTGCAACGAAAGTAGAATGGTTTGGTACTTTCATTGGTGTTTGTATAATAAATAGAACATTACATGGCCGCTTGGAGATACAAATTTTCTCTTCTCGTGTCTCGTGTTGAATTTTTTTCTTTTCAACACTCGAAGAGAAATTTCCTATCTCCGCGCGGCCATGTAATATCTTCTATGTAATTACTAAAGCGAAAAGAAGTATTTGTTGGTACTGACGATGTTGTTGTGTTTGAAGCCTTTTGAGTAGGTTTCGTGTGGGTATATGGACCCTGTTTTAAAACGGTTTTGCAGTCAGAGGAAATGGCAACCCTGTGAAGAAATGAATACCGCGCAACTATAGACCCTGCGTTGAGACCTGCTAATTCCATTTTGTGGAAATATTTAGCAGCTACCACTGTTTTTAGAGCTAAGGGCGTTGTTTTATTGTTCGTGAAATAGCCCACAAAAGCTTGCGAAGTAGTGGTTCGTTTAAGTGACAGTATCAATGCTATTAGAACAACAATATTCCATGCAAATCCATGGAAAAGTGAAAGGCTTTTATACATTATGTCATTTATAGGGCGTCTCTATGCCCCAAGTGTTAGCGACACATCATTGGGGGAGCAGGGATGGCGCAGTGGTGAGAGCACTCGCCTTTCACTAATGTGGCCCGGGTTCGATTCCCGGACTCGACGTCATATGCGGGTTGAGTTTGTTGTTGGTTCTCTTCTCTGCTCTGAGCGGTTTTTCTCCGGGTTCTCCGGTTTTCCCCTCTCCAGAAAAACCAACATTTCCAAATTTCAATTTAATCTGCTTGTCAAGCAGATTTGATCATATACACATGGAAAATGCGCTATATAAGTTCTAAATTATTATTATTAATTATTAAAAAAACTTATAATTGTCCTAGTATTTCTTAGAAAGCTGGCCCGGTTGTTGGTTAGGCGATTAATTCAAAGGTCCATTAGGGATGGCGCACTGGTGAGAGCACTCGCCTTCCACCAATGTGGCCCGGGTTCGATTCCCGGACTCGACGTGATATGTGGGTTGAGTTTGTTGTTGGTTCTCTTCTCTGCTCCGAGATGTTTTTTTCTGGGTTCTCCAGTTTTCCTCTCTCCACAAAAACCAATATTTCCAAATTCCAATTTTATCTGTTTGTAAAGCGCATTTGATAACATACACATGGAAAATGCGCTATGCAAGTTCTAAATTATTATTATTATTGTTATTATTATTATTATTATTATTATTATTAATATTATTACCCTTGATGGAACACGGTTGTTTGTAGTTTTTTTTTTCGAGATCGCACTATTGTTAAAGTGGCTCGATTGGATTTTTCAGTAGTGACACCTTCCAACTTTAAATATAAATCATGGCACACTAAAACATAATACAGGAGATTGATATCCACGCTATTGCTTGGGATAGACGAAAGTTGCGGGTGAGGTGTAAATTAGCGACATCGGAGTTACCATAGCAACGCAATGACGCCATTATTGTTTTTACTCACAGTCGATTTTCTTGAAATCTAGAGGTTTTCTTTCTAAACTGTCTTCTGCTCTTGTAGTTTAGATAGTTTCACTGATGTGTAGGGAGTTTAAACAAATTCTATGAGAGATATTTCGAGAAATTTTCAGCTGAAGTTTTCGACTGTTAACATCAAACAAATCTAATCAAATGACTCTACATAATTTCGCCGGTCTTACGGGAAGCACATTCGAAACGCATGTTAATTTTATACATATGAACAACATTTCCTGAAAAGTGGAACAAAAATCGCTTCATTTGATTTCGAAAAATATGAACTTGAATAAGGTGACTATTTTGCTTTTTTGTCAAAATGTTTTTACACTGAGGCGAATATTAAAAACAGTAGTCGATGAATTTCTTCTAAAGTGCCTATGAAGCGAAATTTGTTTCTCGCTAATTTTAAAGTTTAATCCATAAAAGTCAACATTCCAAAATTTGAGGTGCTCTTAATTAAAATCGGCGATCATACAAGCGTTTGAAATTGGGCTATTTTGCCCTCAAAAATGGCATTTGAATCGCGCGGCCAAAAAGACACGTGACAATAGCTGTGACGTAATTTTGACGTAATTTTGGGGACAAGTATTCCGACTATTTCACTATAAATCATAAGCACAAACACATTTTTCTACCCAAAATGACGTCACATCATAGAATTTCGCGAATAAACATGATCCAGACCCCTGACCATTTTTAAAGGCAAAATAGCCCAACTTCAAACGCTCGTAAAATCAACAATTGTAATCACAAGCACCTCAAATTTTGAGGTTCTTGCGTTTTTATGGGTAAACTTTAAAATTAGCAAGAAACAAATTTCATTTCATAGGCACTTTAAAATCGCTGATCCTATAGTTAAATTATTGTTTTCAAAGACCTCTCAATCTTAAGTTAATTGAAATAACGTAAAATGGTCAAACATTGACATCAAATCGCTCAAATTATGCTTTCACAAATTTCGGCGCCTGCTAATTATTTTTGTTGGTCGCTTGTTTGTCTCATTATGCATGTCCATTGTGAAGAATTTTCATACTAGCACGAATTCCAACGCACCATACATTTCCGACAACGCGCCATAGCCTTCGGAGAAGAGCGTTACAGTACTTCCCAACGCGAGTGTGACTGACGGCTACTGTGCTACTGTTATTTTATAGATAACCCTGATCTACAAGTTACAATAATCGACTTCTGAAGGCAACGGGGCGTTGTCGGAAAAGTATGGCGCGTTGGAATTCATGCTAGTATGAAAATTCTTAACAATGGACATGCATAATGAAAATATGAAAGCAAAATTTGAGCGATTTGATATCAATGTTTGACCATCTTACGTGATTTTAATCACCTTGAGATTGAGGGGTCTTTGAAAACAGTAATTTAACTATAGGATCACCGAGTTTAATAGAAATTCATCGAGTACCTTTTTTTAATATTCGCCTCAGTGTAAAAACGTAGCCAAATATTGACAAAAGAGCAAAATAGCCACCTTATTCAAATTCATATTTTTCGAAATCAAATGAAGCCATTTAGTCCTACTTTTCAGGAAATGTAGTTAATATGTATAAAAATAGCACTCGCTCTAAATGCTATTCCTGTAAGCCCGGCGAACATATGCTACAGGTGTCAGTACTGAAAAATCCAATCGAGCCACTTTATTTTTATCGGTCTTTGATCTGGTTCGATTAGATTTGTTTAATGTTAACAGTCAAAAACTTCAGCTGAAAATTTCTCGAAATCGCTTTCATAGAATTTGTTTAAAGTCGCTACACATCAGGGAAACTATCTAAAGTACAAGTACAGAAAACAGTTTAGAAAGAAAACCTCTAGATTTCAAGAAAATTGACTGTGAGTAAAAACAATAATGAAGTCATTGCGTTGTTATGGTAACTCCGATCTTGATAAAATACACTTCACCTGACACTTTGGTCTATCCCTAGAAAGAGTGTGGATATCTATCTTCTGTATAATGTTTTACTGTGTTGTGATTTATATTTAAAGTTGGAAGGTGTCAGTACTGAAAAGTCCATAGGGAATCGAGCAACCTTATTTTTATCGGTCTTTGATCTGGTTCATCACACCGAGCTGTCGCTTGTCCACGGTTTCGCAAAGCAAATGGCTACAAATTCAACCTGCATATTTCTTCATATTTGTCCCTGAAACCGTGAAGAATCCGTACACAGGTTTAGTGATCAAAACCGCAAAGTATTGAACGATCCCTTATTGATGAAACTCGCTGATTATGCACCAAGGTTGGTGACAGAGTATCCACACTGAAAACATCTATTGTCGGGTAATGGTTTCAAATTTGCAGTAAGAAAAATACTCAACACGTTCTCATTCAATTATCCTGTCCCCGGCTTTCGCTTCAAAATACAATCGACCACGCGGCTTGACAAAAGGATGAAAATGCTAAGCTTCGAATTAAAACAAGGGAGGTAACAAAATCGGTGAAGTCCTCATCGATCACGGAGATCTCGGCGAGAAAGAGAAATTAATTATCACGCAGTTTAGGCAAGCTGCGAACCAAACGTAAAGCCAAGAATGCCGGCTATGGGGCATATAAATAGCAGTCGATAAAGCGACTTAGCGACAATGCAAGTCGGATTTAAAACACTGAAGAGCTGATCCAAACCGTAGAACTCATTACAAAAACTGACCTTGAGGTAAAACATCAAACATGCGGAAAAAATAAAGTCTGCCTGCAGAAGTCTCCTATAAAGGAAATAGGAGACGTCTACACGCTATCTAACTAGCTAGCGGAAAAGAGTTATCCAGACACGTATAATTTTTAACACTCGCCATCAAATCAGTTTCCAAATCGCAGTAAGTCGGCTCCAACAAGCTCAGCGAATCCTTGAAAGCTCCAGGGTAAAAATAACCAAACTTGAACAAAGAGTCTCTGTAAATCCTCCTTCAACCTCACTTCTTTGATATAAAACAATGCTGTGAAGTTACCGCTACCACTGCCACACTGACTCTTTTGACTTTAAACGGGCCAAAATTTATATGCATACCAATTGTTCCCAAAATAATAAAAGGAAAATGAAGAAGAATAAACAAATCACATATTTACGGCCATAAATTTGGAGATTTGTTTGCGATGAGGTAAAACAAGAGCGATAAATGAAGGGCTTCCAAGTCTGAGTAATTTCGTGTTACACGAAATTCCAGAATCAGTGGTCGCTACGCGCGATGCATCATATCAAGGGTGATAATAAGGGAATAACATGACTTTTTTCGGGAATATTGTTTGTTTGCGCCCTTGTAGTGTCATTTGCGGCCCTCGCGCGACACTACGCGGGCGCAAATAAATAATATTCCCGAAAAAAGTCATGTCATTATCATTATTATCAATAAACAAGGCCAAATGATATCAAGAATGCGATAAACACAATAATACCAAACACAAATCCGATTTAACTTCAGCGTAGAATTTCCGCAGTAATTCATTTAGCTCAACCGGTGTTACACAATTGAAGTCAACTTTCAGCTTTCAAATGTCGCACCATTTCTCGAATTTTTTGATCCCCCACGAAGTGGCTCTGTTTGATTTTCCACCTGACCTTTTGCTTCTAATTTGTCCAGATCTTCTAGCCCCAAATCTGAGTTTTGCCTGCTAATTTCTTCCATTACTTCAGTTTTCGCTCGAAGAACATTCGACGACTGAAAAAACTGCAGTTCAAAACCGGAGTTTCGCAAATGAATGGTTTTCCCGCGTCAACACTAGGCTTACTCTAATTGGTTAAAATCCATCGGATGACGAAGCAAGAACCAATCAGCTGTAGGGCTGATAATGCATTAGCAGCCCGCTGTCAGTCTTTTGCGGCCCGCTAAGCGTGTGTTTTGAAGAGGCCGATTTTCTATTTGGCCGCATATATTGGTAATAATGGCCTTTAACCTCCTCCCACGGATTGGAAATTGCAAAGGAGAGGGGGTCGCAAAGCCAAAAGTTTTGAAAGGAATGTATGGAGTTAAATTGGAAATTCCAGACGGTTAACGTTGAGGCCACTGCAAACCAATGAACCTTCCATGGAGGAGGTATGCATATTTTCTGGAACCACACATTCAAAGAAACCAGGCTCCATGGTCATTGTTTTGCTTGGTTACCCTCACACTACTGGCATTAGCAATTACGTCTTCTGATCTTAATGTTCAACTTCAACTGTCCTTTTTGAGATACAACATCATGTAACAGAATGGATATAATTGTTAATTACAATACAAGTACCAAAAGGTTTTTTTTTTTCTGTAACAAACTTGGCAAATTTTGTAAAGTGAGAACTGTTCAGGGTTCTGCATCATATCATCAATACAAAATGTTAGGTGCAGGCTGCGAATAAATAAAATTGCCAAAAAGTTGTTATCTCATGCTGCAGGCCAGTTGTCAATTTGAGAAATTTTTTGTGCCACAAATTACAAATTAGGCATCTTCAAATCTGCAGGCTGTGTCCACATATTCTAGTTATAGGCAAATACACACTGTAGTTACAGGCATATATGTATATTTTTCTTTTGTTGTGTTTGTTAATGCCAGCGTATAACAGACTTAAGTCTCATAAAGTTTGTTTTCATACATGCCACCTCGGTTTAGAGTCAGTGGCATATATGGTTATAACTTACCAACATGTCATACTGTTTAATACCTAGACTTTCATTCAACAAAACGAGCACTGCGATTGGTTGATTCTTGGTCACGTGCCCCTGACCAAATTCAAATGTATCCCGACCGGGATACAATTCCGTAGTTGTTGCCCCCTCGCGCCGGATACAACAGGACGTGATTAGTGCATGACTAAAAAGTGGCATGATCTTCAGCACGTACTCACGTCAGCTTGATTGACGAGGGCGGACCGGAGAACACTGGAAGTTTTCAGTTTCAAAGAACGATAATACAAAAGTTATGGAACCTGAGACTAAAGGAAACGTTTTTCTCAAGTATCAACCGAAGAAATTCAACATCTAATAGGAGGAAAAGATTTGGAAAATACAGGAGAGGCATATTCTACTTTTTCAGGTACTTTTAAACATTTGTAAATTATTCATTCAGCAGGCTTGTGAATAAAGACGTGTTCTTGTAGTGCCGTCTTTGTTTGTTTGTTCATTTTGCTGTGATTGTTGAAGGGAAAGTCTCGGTATATAACAGAGCACTTAATGTATTGTCTCTCGGGAAACTAGTTAGTTTTGTTTTCCCTCGAGTCCTGATGTTTCCCTCGACTACGTCTCGGGAAACATCAGGACTCTCGGGAAAACAAAACTAACTGTTTCCCTGGGGACCATACATTAAGTGTATAATATTCTTTGTCCTCCTTTGTACACAAGCAAACATAATATTTTCAAGACAAATTTGCACACCAATACTGGAATGCCTGTATACTTCTGCAGTCTTAAATCGAACAATTTAGCCGGAAACCATAGATCAATATTATTCAAGAAATGTTAAGCTGAATATTAAAATAAACAAAACAATCAAAGTAATTTAAAACTAATCAATGTTAGCGGAGGTAATGGTGACCATCAAACAAAAACAATAGCACGAAAGTTGTTTCTGTGTGGTAACAACAATTTAGGGCATGATTACAGCACAATTATGTTATGAGCAGGCATTAACTGACAAATCAAGAAAGGAGAGTATGTTTGCTAGTGCACAAACAGGACAATTCCTACTTTCGTAATAATTAGAAGAAGAAGAAGAAGAAGAAGAAGAAGAAGAAGAAGAAGAAGAAGAAGAAGAAGAAGAACTTTATTTTATCACGCTAGCCTATTCAAACATGTAAAAAAAAACAATAGCTGGTTTCCAGTAGGGGCGTGAGCTAAGTATAAAAATTAAAAATATCCTAAATATACTAACAACCGTGATTAAAACTATTCGTGCAAAAGGCCTTATTGTAATCTTCTTAGTTATTTCTTCAATATGCTTGCTCCACGTAAGAGATTCATCAATATACACTCCAAGTATTTTTGTATCTCTGACTCTTTTGATCGGATCACTCCCAATACATACATTTGCTTCTAAGGGAAGCTTAGCCAGTCTTTGTCGTGAACCGATGAGCATATACTCTGTCTTCGCAACATTAAGACTAAGCTTATTTGCTTGTAGCCACAATCTGATTTTTCCAAGTCTTCATTAAGTCTTAATTCGATTTCTTCAATACTTTTCCCATAGGCTGTTAAGCTGGTATCGTCTGCAAACATTCAGGCTATTTGGCAAGTTATTAATGTATACTAAAAAGAGAAGTGGGCCCAGAATTGAACCCTGAGGGATTCCACAAAATATTGTTCTTAGAGCAGATTAAGTGCATCCTCTCTAATACCACAAGCCTCAAGTTTACCAGCAAGAGCACGTGATTTACCGTATCGAAGGCCTTTTGTAGGTCTTTTCTTTTGTAGGCCTTTTGCACGAATAGTATTAATCGCGGTTGTTAGTATTTTAGGATATTTTTAATTGTTGTACTTAGCTCACGCCCCTACTGGAAACCAGCTATTGTATTTTTTACATTGTTAACTGATAGGCTAGCGTGATAAAATAAAGTTCTTCTTCTTCTTCGTCTTCTTCTTCTTCTTCTAATTATTACGAAAGTAGGAATTGTCCTGTTTGTGCACTAGCAAACATACTCTCCTTTCTTGTATTTGTCAGTTAATGCCTGCTCATAACAGACCAGAATGTCACATCAAAATTTGCTTTCATGCAAGTTACTTTCACCGTACAGAGTCAGTGGCACATATGGAAAAATTATTGTAAACATTGTCATTTTTTGCCCAGCTCTTTGAACCGGACAAATATTTTCACGAAATAAGGAAACCTTTGTACATAAATAATTGCTAGTAGAGACCTATGGACTTAAGTAGAGTAGAAGTAAAAAAAAAAAAAAAAAAAAAAAAACGCATGTACTGTCCTCAGTTAGAATATCAATAGCTATTCAAACTGACGTAAAGTGAAAATATCGCTTACCAGCCTACCTCCTGAATACTGGAATTAATAGTTTCTCATCAGAGTAATAAATTGTACGTGTTGTCATTTTGTTGAACTCGTGACCATGTGGCCGTTGTTTACATTTTCAAACATTTCCTACCTCCTTTAATTCTGTTATAAGGAAATCAGAGACTTGTAAGAATGTTAAAATCCTTCTCCAAAATAGTAATCGCTCTCGGGGCTCTTCTATTCGTCTGGGATCAGCACTTCGACAGAGTTTTCATGCAACTGCCAGAGTCATGAACGCTGATCACGTGCGCGTACAACTCAAATCTTCACCGTTAAATTTGCGAGTCTGCGAAAATTGACGAGCAAAGTCTCTCCAAACACAACTAAATAAAGCTCTCCAGCTGTGATTCATTTGAGAAAACCAAACGAGTAGCAATTTTAAGGTTGAAATTGTGCAAAACAGCATCGAACTGTATTTACTCGCGACACTGCAAACTTTTGAATGAATCGGGAGGGGGAGGGGGGAGACCCAATATATTCTTTGTGGGGAGGTGCGGTGCCCTTAGAAAGCATTTTGTCTACCCGATCAATTTTGTTATTTTTCTTGTTTGTCGAAAACTTAGGCACTCTTTCAGAGTTGGTTCCGTTACAATCCATTTAAAGAATTTATGAATCGAAATTGCACTTGGTACTGGCACTGACTGAACTTTTCAGCATAGCCCTAAAGACAAAGTGTCATCCCCCCTCTCAACAGCTGAGAAGCGACTGTTTGTTGTTAATGTTGTTGATCGGCCTCCCAAGAGGATTGATCGAGGTTGTTGATCGACCTCCCAAGAGGATCGAACGTCTGTATGCAAATCATTTTTGTTAGTCTCTTAGATTGAATGCTTATTTTCCTTATTGATTTCATTATTTAGGATTCTTAGAGCCGTTACCAAACTTTTATTTTCGTCATGGACTGAACTCATTTCCCGCTTCAAAGACTCGTAACTGTATTCAAGATCACTTAGCCTCTGTCTAAGAGCGCGATTTTCGTCCCGGAGTCTCGTTAATTCCGATGGTCGGAGCTCCTCGTTGGTAATAGTTTCCAGAGTCACACAAGCTCCGCAAAATATTCAATAGAAACAGCTTCAAGGTCAGCTACAGCTGCACTACAAACATGGCTGCCACAATCAGAAGATCCTGAATGAAAACAACGAGACCTCCACGGCAGTGAGAAGAAATGCAATTGTAGAAACAAAAACCTTTGCCATCTTGACGGTGCGTGTCTAACCAGAAACATTATCTACGAAGCTGCTGTCACAACAACTTCCGTATGGGGTACGGTTCTACCGCGTCATGCATGCTTACTACGGACTGCGTACAGTCTCTAATAACTCATGTGACATTGTGTGACAACTGATATCCTTGAAGGTTGTGTGACCAATTTTGCCCTCGTCTGGCTTTTGGAATATACATGTAATATTTTTGCCCGAATTATGACTTCGTGTTCATGTCACGTTTTGCCACAAAATCGACACTGGCATATCGTCCATCGTCCATCGTCCAGAATCCATCGTCTGGGTTTTAGCGCATGCCGCAAAAAACGCCTTTCTATTAAAAAAGAAATCTGAGCTGGTAACGAAATGCCACCACGAAAACAAGTTTTTCATGGCAACCAATCACAAGAAGCGTCGCTCCAACCGTTCCTAAAAATGATATCTTCTCGTAGACAACCTCAGTCTGATGATCGCGTTGAGCGTGAAACTCGAGTAACTAGTAATACTTTCCTTCTTATGTATGTATGTATGTATGTATGTATGTATGTATGTATGTATGTATGTAGGTAGGTAGGTAGGTAGGTAGGTAGGTAGGTAGGTAGGTAGGTAGGTAGGTAGGTAGGTATGTATATATATAGCCGATCTTTTGAAAACCATGTTCATGAAAATTTGAGGGGTTTTACAACTTTCTTTATCAATACCTCGGCTTATCAAAAGGGAGACTTGCATTTAGGCCCGTTATGAGCCTACAGTCTCTGTCAAAGGGAAGACAAAGAATACATGTTATTTGTCTTGCAATTAGACATGAAATTGACGTGACCTCTGACATGAGAATCTTGGTGCGTTAGTCGGCCAAATCTCTCTAGAATACGCTCTTTCTGACGGCAAAGTTAGCTTTGGAATTAGTGCCATCGATTTAGCCGAAGTCTAGCAGCGTTTTCAACCGAGCGTTCGTGATTGCTACGAAGAATCACAGCTAATTATTGTCGAATTCTATCTGTGTAAATTATCGCTCGATTTTGTGATCACTTCTGACACCGGAAACCAGTCATTATGACACTTTCAGACTATCAAATCACTAGCTTAAGACCGATAAAGTTGCCAGGGCGGAAACTAGTCAAAAAAATGTTCAAACTTACGCTTTTTGCAGACAAATTCCCAGCCATGCCTTTGAGGTCCCGGATGTTTACTGTCCGTGTTAGCGAGGAGCTGTTGACGACCATTTAGCCACAGCATTTTTACTAAGTCTTTAGCATGCTCCAAATTCTACACCAGTTTCTCTCCCTGAGCCTTGAAATGATCACCGACACCTACTTTCTGAGGCTAAAGACTTGTTACCTCTCAAAGCAGAGCTCTCAATATCCCTGTATTTTTCCAGCAGTACCGACCGGGTAAACAAAGTACTCGTTTAGCAAACAACTGCACAGCAGGATATTAGACGAGGCAGACACTGCACCTCGCAAGACTTTTCCCCTCACTAGACTTAATGATGTCCTAAGGAATACTCTGCTCTAGGAGGCCAACGGAGGCCAACGTTTCACCGTTGTTGCGGCTCTTCAGGCATAGCAAAGTGTGTTTATTGACTTATTGCGTCACAGATCACAGTTGTCGATTTTCGGTCGCTTTTTAACTAGTATATATATATATATATATATATATATATATATATATATATATATATATATATATATATACTAAAAACAATGAAAAACGAAAGTCTTCTGTTTCTTCGCTTTTGCGCTACGCGTTTCACCGTTGTTGCGGCTCTTCAGGCATAGCAACGTGTGTTTCAGGGGCACCCAACAAAACGTTTCGGTAGATATCTGTTCGGTGGAGGGTAATTCGCCTAAGGCTTTCGGCGTCGATTAAACAGTACACTCGGATTTTCGTAAGTAAAACGTGGCCTAAAATATTCGTAACGTGGAAATCATATCATAACTCCTGAGGTTTTCGGAAAGGTTGTTATAGCTGTTTCGGCAGTAAAAAACGTCAGCTAGCATTTTCGGAAAGAAAAAGAGGTTCCCCAGAAAGTTAACTTCAACTAGTATTTTCTCAAAGAAAGATTTTGTTCCCTAAAGCTTTCGGGATAATAACATTTCAGCTAGGGAATCCGAACAGATCAAAGTTTTCTAGCTAACCAAAACATCACTTTAAACAGACTTACAACAACACCACTTAAAAATGCCTTTACACAGCTTTTGGCTGCTTTGGCTCGTTGGGTGCCCCTGGTGTTTATTGACTTACTGCGTCACAGATGTAATTGTAATTACAATTATAATGGCTATTGTAATTCTAAGCGCGCGCGCGAGCAGTCAGCGTAATTTCAAATCATTAAGAACGGGTTTACACTTCAAAATAAAAAACCTCTCCTTGTTCTTTCTCATGCCCTCTGAGGGGCTGAGAATCTTATAAAACGGAAAGATAGTGAACTGAGGTGTCAATCCCGCAGCACATTCATCAATATGCTTGCTGACCCCTAGCATACGTGTGTGCGGGTCTCTAATTTGCTGTTTATGAACCGTCACTCTATTTCTCAGGACATCACCCGTTTCTCCTATATAATTATGTCCACATCCTGCACATGTTATTACGTAAATCAAGCTCGTTGAGATGCAGTTCATCGAGTGCTTTATCCTAAAAATTTTCATTCGTGGCGGAGAAGGTGAATTCTTTACCCTGTGTGAAATAGGGGCATGTTCCGCAACGTTTTGTTTCACAAATTTTAACTTCCGGATTAGTGTCCTTTTACCCAGAGAAATAGGAGTTTTTTAGCATCCGTTTGAGGTTTCTGGGTTGTCGCTGACTGTGAATTACTTTAGTCTTGCTGATAATGGATTTTAATGAAGAGTTTTTGTTCAATATGTGAAGTGTTTTCCTGACCAGCTGAAATACTTGCGGATTGTTGGGATTGTAAGTCAGGGGCACCCAACGATAAGTTTCGGTAGATATCTGTTCGGTGGAGGGTAATTCGCCTTGGGCTTTCGGTGTCGATTAAAGACTGCACTCGGATTTTCTTAACTAAAACGTGGCCTAAAAGATTCGAAATTGGGAAATCATAGACCCTGATGTTTTCGGAAAGGTCTGAATTGCTGTTTTTGGCAATCAAAACCGTCAACTAGCATTTTCCGAAAGAAAATAGTTCCCTAGAAAGCTCGAGCAAAGTTAATTTCAGCTTGCATTTTCTCAAAGGAAGATTTTGCTCCCTAACATTTTCGGGCAATTAAAATTTCAGCTAGGGAATCCGAACAGATGAACGTCTTCTAGCTTATGAAAACATCACTCTAAACAGACTTCAAACACCATAAGGCACTTAAAAATGCCTTTCTACAGCTTTTGGTTGATTTGACTCGTTGGGTGCCCCTGTGTAAGTTGTTACCAGACAGAGGAGGTTATTTTCGCTAGCTTGTTCTCTCACCCTTCTTAACTCTTCCGTTGTTTTGGTGAGGGCCTTGTTTATACCGTAATTAATGATCCTGGTTCGCAACAATCAAACATATCCTCCGAGCCAGGTTGTATGGTATGTTATTTTTAGTGTGTCTTGGATGGCTGCATGGATCTATATGGGAGGTATTGGAATGAATCGGTCGGTTTATAATAAATATCGGTTGTTAGGTGAGTATTGTCTTTTCTTATCACCACATGAAGGAACGGAAGTTCTTTGCAGCTAGTTTCAGCAGTAAGTTGAATGCTGCCATCTAGGCTGTTTAGAATATCGTGAAGCTCCTTCAATTTATCCTCACCATAAGGCCAGTTTATGTAGCAGTCATCCGAGAACGTTCTCCAGTTTGCGTAAACATAATAATGGCTTATTTCTTCTCCCATTTTATTAGAGATCTGGCTGTATAATTCGTTCTCCAAATATCCGAGAACAAGGGTTGCATAACTGGGAGCCATTTTTGTTCCCATTGCTGTTCCTTTCTTTTGAAGGAATATTCTATCATCAAAAAGTATTGTTCGTCAATATTAAAAGAATTGAATCGATGATAAATTATTTGCTGAAACGTGAGTTAAGGCTCCCTGGGTGTTTATTGATCCAGTATTCCATGGCCTTTATGCCGAGTTCGTGGTTAATGTTTGTGTACAAGCTGGTCACGTCAAAGGAGACTAATATTGTACTTTCAGGTACTGTCTTTGGTAAATAATTGAGGAAATCGATAGTGTCCCTCAGATAACTTTGGACATGTAAAGTAAACGGCTTGATAAGGATGTCTACAAAGTTACTGAGTCTACTCGTTGGACATCTAGGACCAGCTACTATGGGCCTGAATTTGAGATCTGCTGGTCTAAGAACCCTGATGTATGGTTTCTTTTGGACTTTAGCTTCCTGACAAATGATCTCGCTTTTATGTATCTTTGGAAGGCCGTAGAAACCACTGGTTTTAAAATCGAAGTGGCAGAGTTAGTTCACCTCTTTCTCCGTAAGGCTGTGACTGTTATTACCTGCTAACTCCTTTATAAGTTTCAGAATATTTTTGTCCTTGTTAGCGGTAATTTCCTCATATGTTTGTGAGTCATTCAGCATTTCGAGTATTTTATCGGCGTAGGATGTGCGGTCCATAACTACGACTGCCCCTCCTTTGTCAGCTTCGAAGATAAGTATTTCAGAGTCCCCTCAAAGTTCCTGTAGGGCATTGTGTTCCTCTTTGGTTAATTGGAACGTTTGATGTCTTTCACTTGTAATTCTTCAAGTGGAAATTTTGTGAGGAAATCT
>JAEMWC010000104.1:1087500-1100000 GCA_016490735.1 Pachyseris speciosa | reverse complement strand
CATTCACATATTCAATCATTAATCCGCAGTTCAAATATATGATTTTCATATATTCATTCTCATATTGAAAAGGGAGAAATGTCCAATACACAAAAACAAGCGGTAATTACCCTGATAGAAAAGAAAGGCAAAGATCGTTGTTTCATGGAAAATTGGAGACCGATCTCACTGCTAAAAGTACATGCCAAAATAATGTCGAAAATGATAGCTACCAGAATAAAGAAAGTTTTACCAAAAAAATTGAAATTAAGTATTTATTTGAAATTTCTTGTACACAAATGTCATAATAACATTGGGACACCGTATTGTGTGCTTCGAACCCCTATTAATCATAATAATTACAATTTCCTCGATTGTGATTGGTTTAAAAAACTCATATTTTCCACTAATTCACATGCCAAGTTGTTATCGGACAGTTTTGTTATTGGACACTGTTATCGGACAATTTGTTATCGGACAGTTCAATAAGCCAATAACATTCAAAGTAGTATTTTAAATCAACCAATCACATTCAAAGTTGTAGTTTAAATCAACCAATCACAACCTTGGTTACAATCACCATACATTTTGATCGTAGTCAATTTCAGAGCAATATTAAACAATTTACGCTTCCTTTGTCAGTCTTTTAATGATAAATTTCCTTCCCTTTTATAACTTGGCTCTTCCTCTTTTCTCGGAAATTGTAATTTTTATGATTAATTGGTAGTAAGACTTCGTGTCGTCCAATTCGGTCTGTAATCATACTCGTGATAAACAAATCGGACTCCCGCTGCGCGGTCGTCCGATTTTGTTATCACTCGTATGATTACAGACCGAATTGGACTCCACTCAGTCCTATTACCATTACTTATTAGCATTTTTGCCATGATTTATTTAGTTATTTATTTGTTTATTTTGTATTGACACCAGTTATGTAAAACTTTCCTATACTATATAAATACTGGGAAAATCCCACATATCGAATCTTACTTGTCTTTCTTAGTGGAAACAGGCTTGTTTGTGTGTACACCAAGAAAATTCAAATGACGGATGGGATATTCGACGTAATATACCCGGCGTGGCCAATCGATGAAAATCGGCAAAATAATCGGTTAACATCGGAAATCGATAAAAATTGAAGGTTAAGATGATTCTGACTATCGATTTTCAATTTCGGCTTTTCCAGCTTATTTTGTAATAAAGGTAGAAAATTGTGGTTTGTCATTAATGCGCTGAATAATGGAACAATTATCCTGCTCAGTCCTGCGTCATATAACCTGGCTAAGTATAAGGTTATATAACGCGCGATATCACAGGATAATTGTCAAATTTTACTACGGCTTTCCGGCATTCTGTTTGATTAAATTCTCTTATGGCATGATATAAAATGATATACAAATTCTCCGCATATAAGCCAATTCTCATGGGCAGTGTTCCAAACGATCTGGGTAAATATTTCATACGTGCACTACTGATTATAGACCCATTCCGCTTACTCAATGTTGTACCCAATTCAAACCCTTTGGGGTTAAAACGTTTTGTTCCAGGTATTTCCACATCATTTAAATATGAATGCTACATTATCATGTAAATATAATACATAAAGAATCTTATGCCCAGGAAATTTGAATTGGATACCACATTGAGTTAGCCGAATGGGTCTGTTGTGATAGTCATAAATTGAAGGGTGTTATTAATAATTCATGAAGGAAATACAAACGAATTTAAAAGTGTATCTGACACGCGGTTAAATTTTACGTTCAATTTTCTTGGCCAAAAATATCCAAAATCTAAATATTAGTGCAAGAATGGATAGATATACAGTAAAGCTTTTGAAGGCATTTAATAAATTCACAATTCCTAAATGACTCGGCTGCGCCTCGTATTTTAAACTTGATTTAAAAAACTCATTAATGATTCATGAAGGAAATACAAAAGAAATTATTTTTTAATGAGTGTCTTTATAGCTGATAAAGACAAGTCTAAATGTTACATCCGATTTTCTAGGCCAAAATAATCCAAAATCTAAATTTTAGTGTAAGAATGGATAAAAGTACAGTAAAGCTTTTTAAGCTGTCCTAAAACACTCGGCTGCGCCTTATGTTTTCAACTTGATAAAACACTCCTGCTCATTTATTAAACATTACAAAACCCTCTTTCTCTTTTATTAAACATTACTAGCTAACGGGTGGAAAATGAAAAAATAAATCTAAACCAGCCTTGGAGCAGCAAGCAAACAAAACTCTTATTTATTGAATCAAATGTAAAAATGTAAACGCGACTCTATATTGTTTAATAGCATCGCGATTATTAAATAAGCATTTCTAAATACTATTTTTATGGATTTTCTACCAGACTAGAAATGAAATTTAAAACGCCCAACGATGAAGAGTTTTTAATTTTTTTTTATTTTTTATTTATTTTATTTTTATTTTTTTATTTTTTTTGTTTCGAGTTTATTTTGTCGATTTGAGACTTAATGTAGTATCTGACTATTCTCACAACAATATCTCACTCAATATAAACTATGGGTTATAGGCCAATCGTGAGGTCAAGATGGCGGGATAATGGCCTCGTTCTTTTTTTGCCTGTTTAGTGACCTCGACTTCGTCTCGGTCCATAAACACGCAAAAAAAGAACTTGGTCTTATATGACTCAAAGGACGCTATTGAAGGACAGTAAAACGCGAGACGAACGGGCTATCACGAGCAGTTAAGATGCCTCCATCTTGACCTCGCAGGTAGCCAAGCACAGCAGGAGAATTGATTAATCTTGACCGCTGAAAGAGCCAGTCATATAATAATGCGAGATACTCTTTGCTTTCCGCCAGAGAAGGGGAGATATGGGTACAAGATTAGTACTTGACTCACTCAGAAGTATCCCGAGTCAGGTTTGAGGATGGTATGCCTGTGGCTTGTATAGCCCATTTGCCACTTCCACATCTTCCATAATACCCTTTGTTCGCCACCCCTCTCCACGGAAAAAAATGCATACGCATTGTTTTCAATTTCTTCTAAGACTTACAATCGTCCCGGAAGTGAGAAATTGCAAACACTGCTTGTAAATATATTTTAGGGCAAAAAAAAAACTGTATTATGAGAGACGTGGAAGTGGCGAATGTACAAAACGACTACTAATTATATATTAACTTATTAGCGCACTCTTCTACTCGAGATTACTATTTATACAACCATTTCTATGATTAATCAGAGGTTGAAAAAAAGGACCGTATTCAGTGTATTCTTCCAAATTTTTTTTGAGCCAAAATGTTTCATTTCGATTTTGCTTATATTATACCCCTTGCAAGATCGAATTTGCTTCAAAAAGTCAAACATGAGCGCTGGTCTTGGGAAGGTGCCTATCTACACAAGGGACATACTTTGCCAGGTCTCTGTTCCTTGCTTTCTCGACCACTGGATATAATACTCTGAAGTGAAAACAATTAAATAAACACTGCCAGCAATAAAATAAAATAGAACAATAACAACGACAACGACGACGACGACGACGACGACGTTGACGACGACGACGACGACGATGATGATGATGATGATGATGATGATGATGATGATGATAAATAAAAAAAAGAAGTACTAATCTCTTTTTGGGCCGGTAATTTAAACAAAGTCGAAATTATGCTGTGGCTTAAGGCAATCATCATTGGTCCCTCAAAACAAATTATAAGTACTTTATTTTAAGCAGGTAAATAGTTTTCTAGCCTGGAATTTAAGCCTTCTTATTACCATCAGCAGCAGAAGCTGTTTAGATATGATTGTTGGCAAAATTGAGAAAGGTTTTGGTTAAACACCGTCCAAACGGTTTCTTTTAATTTCCGCCCTTTGAGACTGTTCTGACCTTTATATGCTACATTTTAGATTCTCTTTTCTTTCTAACAAACAGCTGCTTCAAATTAGCAAAATCTCTTTGTGTTAAATGGAGACCACCCCTTTTCGACATTTCGGATTCCAATTTTTGTTTCAGGTCAAGGAAGGTGAAGTCTTTCTCCTCCAAAACACTCTGGTTCTCGGCTTCACGTTTTCTGTTGTCGGACAAGTCTCTCTTTTCTTTGAGACTCGATCTCTCATTCTCAGCTTTGTTCTCCTCGGAGGAGGGCAGATCTTTCTTTTCCAGAAATTTTGGCGCCTCAGCCTCACGCCTTTTGCGTCTCCGAAGATGATCGTGTTCTAAAGCCTGGTACAAGTAAATAAAGAGATCTTCTATATCGACGGCCGCGGAGGAGCTTGGTTCACTTGTAGCGGAAGTGGATGTAGGACTTGGCTCATCTGTCCAACTGCTGCTACTGATGCTGCTGCTGCTTGTGCTGCTGCTGGTCAAGGTGGAAGTTGTTGATGAAGTAATTACTTCCCATTCCCAGGTACTGCTGCTACTGGATGTGCTTAGGCTTGATAACGAGGTGCTCTCCGAACTGTAGCTGTCGCTAGTCGACCAGACTGATGTGGACGTGCTGGAGGTACTGCTAAGGGAGGGTGTTGAGGTGGAGGAGCTGGTATAGGTTGAATAAGAAGTGCTGACCGATGAGCTCGTCGAAAGACTATTGGATGACGAGGATATGCTTGAAAATTCCTCTGCAAAACAAAAAATACCATAGAATGAGGTTGTTGCCCTTTTAAATTGTTTTTTTAAGCTCTTTGAACCCCTCCAAAGCTTGCTTTGATGGCCTAATTTGGAAATGTTGAGTCGGAAGTAGAAGGTAGAGTTCAGCCCTCATCCTAAGACCTTCTTCTTAACACCAAAACGAGTCATTTAAAGTGATCATGAAAAGTACTTTTTTTTCTGTTTCTGATGTTATGACCAGATTTTTCCGAGAGATACCATGTACATACACCATGTAGACTCAAGTTTCGCAATTGGTTCTTACCTTGGCCTGAGACAAAGCAAACTTGGAGGCATGTTGCCACAGCAAGCAAGCAGGTTATAGTAATTTTCATAGTTATAGAAAGATGTTTGCTGTTGGAAACTGATCTGAAAGAGAAAATCGGTTGGATTTATTTCAGTAAAAGGGAAAGGGATTAAAGCTGAAAAGAATCTCGTGTAACTTGGTAACCAAGAAACTAGTGCCCATTAGCAGCCTGCTGAGCGACAGTTTCCGGTAGGTACGTGCATCTCGTCAGTAGAATTGGTTTGTAGTTAAAGTGAGTGATACCGCAGGGTAAACTGATAGGCTGCTGTGTTATTACCCCATTCTGAAATGACTACTAACCTCCTCAATCCGTTTAGAAGACATGTTCCTTTATTTAGACGATTGATATATTATCGGAAATATCGTATATAGGTTGCTATATAGATTGATTGATTGATTGATTTATTTATTTGCCATTTTCACGATATTTACTTTTAATACACCTACGTTAGTGGCGAGGAGACTTCAGGAAACCACAAGGCTTATAGGAGAGGCCACCTCGGAGGATAATATATAAGTATAATTTGGTGCTGTGTGAGTGCGGCATGACAGATTCAGGATTGTTTAATTTTTTTCTTGAAGGTAAGAAAACTTGCTGAACAGGTAATTGAAGTAGGGAGAGAATTCCAAATCATAGGACCTTGCAAGAGAATTGTAAATTGCTTAATGTTTGTACGACAGAAGTGAGGGTGGTAACATCCAGCCGTCCTGGTGCCATAATTATGAATTTCACTACTTGTCTCAAACAAGTTGAGGAACATTGGAGGCAACCGATTGATTGTGATAGTAAAACATAAGCTTGGCTATTTGAAATGAATTCACTTGAAAAATATCAAGGATACCCAATTTAACAAACAATGGAGCAGAATGCGCTCGATAATCGGAATTGGTGATGGCTCGCACAGCACGCTTTTGCAGAATGAAAATCCTATTTATGTTGGACACGTACGTGGACGACCAAGAAGAGTTACAATAGGTGATATAGGGATAAATTAACGCGTAGTACAGAGATAATTTGTTTTTTTCTGATAGGTAGAATCGGGCCCTGAATATTATACCAACTGACTTAGATCTGTTTAGAGACATAGCTAATGTGGTGTTTCCAAGTGAGGTGCTCGTCCACGTATATTCCTAGAAACTTATTTACGTTAGTCTGTTCCAGAGAATGATTTCCAAAAAAAAAGAGAGATTACAGTTAAGTTTCTTTTGTCTCGACTTAAAGATGACATCACAAGTTTTTTTTACATTGACAGAGAGCTTACTACTTTTCAACCACATGTCATAGTTACACAATTCATCATTTAAAATAGATTGCAACTCAATGGGGTCAGAGTGAGAATAAAAAATACTTGTGTCGTCAGCAAAAAGTAAAGGCTGAGTAAATTTAGAAGCGTTAGGAAGATCATTTATATATAGTAGAAAAAATAAAGGACCCAAAACAGAACCTTGAGGGACGCCACACTTGATGGTCTGTATTGAGGAACAGGCTAGATTAAATTGAACAAATTGTTGGCGGCAAGCAAAACAGCTTTTAATCCACTGCAGAGCCACACCACGGATACCATAATGTTCCAACTTGGTGAAAAGAATTTGATGGTTGAGAGTGTCAAATGCTTTAGAAAGATCTAAAGACTCCCCTGCAGTAGTTTCATGTCGATCAGTTGCGGAGGAAATTTTATTAATGAGATGAGTTAATGCGAAGGAAGTTGAATAATTTTTCCGAAAGTCAAACTGATAGCAATATAATATTTCGTATTTTTCAACAAATTCTATTATCCTGTTATACATAACTCTTCGAAATTTTTCGAAAAATTTGGTAATAAAGAAATTGGTCTATAATTCACAAAAAGACCGGGATCGTCTACTTTATAGATAGGAATCACTTTGGCAATTTTCAGTTTATCCGGAAAAATGCCTTTAGAAAAAGAGAGATTAATAGTGTCCATCAGAGGTGCAGAAATGAAGTGAAAAGAATTTTTGATCACGTGCAATGGGATGTTGTCATAGCCCAGGGCTTTCATCGATGCAAATGAACTGCAGATATCTTCCAGTTCATTTATAGAAGTTGGAGTTAGGGTGATGGGCGAGTTGTTGTTGCCGGTGAGGAAAGAACGAAAAGAACAATTAACTGTGGGTATAGAATTTGCCAAATTGGGACCAATATAAGTGAAATATTTGCAAAATTTATCAGCAATCTCAACGGAATCCGTTATAGTACTGTTCTCTGACTTAAATGACGAGGGCAAAGGGGACTTACTCTTTCGTTTGTTGATAACTTCGTGCAAAAGTTTTCAAGTTTGTCTAAGATCTTTTTTCGCACTCTCAAACTGATTGTCATAGAATGAGCGCTTGACGACGCGAATTAAATGATTCAGTTTGTTTTTGTATGCTTTATACTGCGATTCGTAGGATCTATTAGATGACCGGATAAATCGTTTGTAGAGTCTATTCTTCTCTTTAATAGATTTGAGGAGGCCAGGGGTTAACCAAGGGGAGCCGAGTTTGTTTAACTGTCTATTTGTAATGGCCCTCAACGGGAAGCAGGCGTTGAAAAGTCTGGAGTATTCGTTGATAAATATGTTGTAAGATTCATTTGGGTCTTCCTCGTTGAGAAAAGTGGACCAATATGTATGAGAAAGAGAATCATTGAATTTCTTAATGTTGTCTTCATTAAAAGAGCCCTTGAAAATTTTCTTTACGCCAACGTGCGGTGTAATTTCATCATGAAAATACGCAAAGACGGGAAGATGATCGGATAAATCATTTAGGACAATTCCATTAAACAAATTTTTTGAAAGATGGTTGGTGAATGTGTTGTCAATTAATGTCGCAGAGTGAGAAGTAAGACGCGTTGGATTCGAAATGAGTGGAGCAAATGCGTGTGAGAATAAACTATCAACGAATTCCTGAGTGTGTGCGTGATGATTGTATTGAAGAAGATCTAAATTAAAATCGCCCATTATATAGCATTGTTTATTGTCTTTAGAGATGTTGGAAAGAATATCATTAAATTTGTCAAGAAAAGAAGCTACATTTCGATTCGGCGGCCTATAAACAGTCCCAACAACAATGTTTTTCCCAAGAGGAACATTAATTTCGACAAAGAGAGATTCGATTAATTCAGGATCAGGAAAATTACAGTTTGGGAGAAGCTTATAATCAAGATCTTTGTGTAAATAAACACCTACTACCACATCGGATCTAGATTTGCGATGGTTTGAGATAAAATTATACCCGGTGATGCTTACTAGCTCTGAAGTGGCATCGTTTAGCCATGTTTCTGACACACCAACAACAGAGAAAGGCTTAAATAAGAAGATTCCCCAACATTAGATAAAATTGATCGAAATTACCAAGTAAGCTACGAATATTTAAATGCATTATGGAAAAGCTAACTTTTTTGTTCACAATATCAAGCCGATCATTAAGTTCTTCCTCAACAACATATTTGCTGGTAGGCAGGCGACTAATAAAGGATATACCTCACAAATTAATGTGATTTGGTAAGCTGAAGCCACTCTAAAGGCACTAAGGCCACATGGTCGCGGGCATTACCCCTTAAATCTACCAAAGCAAAGATTGAGCCCAAGCATTAGCAGCCATGGACAGCTGTTTCGGCCTTGTTAGGCCTCATCAGCATGGCATAGCTAATGCTCAGGCTCAAGTACCCACATATCCATAAAACAAGCAGTAAAAACGTAAAGCTTGTGGGATGTGGCTGGAGTGACAAGGATATACCTTACAAACTAATGTGATTTGGTAAGCTGAAGCCACTCTAAAGGCACTAAGGCCACATGGTAGCGGGCATTACCCCTTAAATCTACCAAAGCAAAGATTGAGCCCAAGCATTAGCAGCCATAAGGGGTAATGCCCGCTACCATGTGGCCTTAGTGCTGATGAGGCCTAACAAGCTGATGAGGCCTAACAAGGCCGAAACAGCTGTCAACGTCTTATATTTGGCTGTTTTTTGTTATTTTTGGATGCAAGTCCTAAGTACCCGCCGGGGGGTGGGGGGGGGGGGGGGAACGGCAATGCATCCATCCCAAAACGTTTTGCAGTGTCCAAGTAGTGTCGTAGTTCTCTTCCCTGAGGAGATCTATAAATCTGTTGGTTCGTCTGTGGTGCTACCACAATTGTTGCAAGCTGTGCCTGTAGAAAAGCTATGTGCTGTCCAGTTCCTGCGCAATGGTGTGGTTCGTCTGACCTTCAAACAGACCGCTGACTGTGATGATCTTGTTCTCCGTGGTGTCATGTACGGTGACACACCCTTACGTGTTGTCAGTGCTGATAAAAAGTCCCGCCTCGTGTATCTTCGGGATTGCCCGTCTGAGGTTTCTGACGATGTTGTGTCTCAGTTCTTCTCCACGTACGGGGAGGTGCTTTCGATTCAAACATCCAAGCATGCCGCCTTTCCCGTTCTCCTTGATGGGAACCGCGTGGTGAGAATGTCCTTGTATCGAGACATCCCGTCTACTGTTAACGTCGCTGGCTTCGACTGCCGCGTGTGGTACGCTCGCCAGCCTCCGCAGTGCTCGATTTGTAGCAAGTCTGGCCATCGAAACCGTGATTGCCCGCTTTCTGGTCTGTGTAGACGCTGTCGCCAACCTGGTCATCTTGCCAAGGAGTGTAAGCAGGCTTGGGGTTCAACCCGTTCCGCTGATTCTTCTCTGGAGGTTCCCCTAGATGAGCGTACGGAAGTTCTTGTTTCTGGTTCTGTCGATCCTATAGATGAGAGCCCGGATTTTGTTCCTTCTGCGGATGAGGCTTCTTTCGATGAATGTGAAATGGCTTCGGGGGATGAGGAGGTTGTTGCCCAGGCTGAACCCTCTCCTCCTCCACGTCGTCCAAGTATTACAGCTTCTTCGTGTTCTTCTGTTGGTTTTTCTCCTTCTGTTGATGTTCCTGATGCTGGCGTTACTTTTGATGTTGCTCCTGGTGATATTCCTGATCCTTCCATTGCTGATTTTTCCGCTGCTGCTGTTGTGACTTCTGAGTCTGTGGTCGCCGAGCCTCCGGTTGTTCCTGTCCCTAAGCCATCGCCGTCTAGTTTCGTCCGTCTGAAAGCTGCTGCTGTTAAGGATATTCTCCTCCGCAAAACGCTTGAGCGTTATGGACATGTTATTACGGAGAAGCTTTTAATGCGTATTCCTCAGGATGTCCCTTTTGCTTCCGGTCAATATCTGGTTCATTTGACTCATCTTGCTGATGAGAGACTTGCTTATTTAGGGCGTCTTGAAAAGAACGTTTAAGCTAATTCTACTAAGAGATGAACCTTGCCGTGTTTTTTCTTTGATATGCTTGACTGACTGATGTATTTTTGAATTTTGCGTGCGGCTTTGTTTCACAGTTTCTTGTCTTTGTTTGTCTTTTAATGTGTTTTTATCTGTGAATAAACTTTCTTATACAACCGAAACAGCTGTCACCATGGCTGCTAATGCTTGGGCTCAATCTTTGCTTTGGTAGATTTAAGGGGTAATGCCCGCTACCATGTGGCCTTAGTGCCTTTAGAGTGGCTTCAGCTTACCAAATCACACTAATTTGTGAGGTATATCCTTGTCACTCCAGCCACATCCCACAAGCTTTACGTTTTTAGGCGACTAATAAAGTTTGATTCAGGATCAAGAAAGCTAGAAAGTGGATTGCTTAATTCTGGCTGCTCGATGGGATTAAATAAAAGCGTATCAAGGCGGTCACTGTCAAATTGTATAGGACCGTGGGACAATTCATACAAGGCTAGCTTGAAAGAGCTATCATCTAGATGGTTGAATGGAAGGATAGTTAGCATCTGTACTCTGTACTGTACTCGGAAGTGCGACTCATCTGCCATCAGAAAGTGACAGGAAAGATACAAATCTATTACATAAATAAATAAATAATAAGCAAAAAAGTACTTAGCTCAACGGTAGTCCCTCTCGCTTTGCTAATCTCTCATCAAGGTCACTGTGAGACTTTATTAGAACTTTGCGAGAGTCAGGTAAGCAATAAAGTTCTTCGACCAGAAGAATCTGAATCCGTTGCGGGTTTGAAACTTTTTTACATCAACCAGGAGTTGTTGGAGCTGGGGAGTAAGATGATCAAATAATTTTACGTCTTGCATCGAGCATTCGGCTGGTAATCCAATAGACGTAGCTGAAACCTTGCAGGCGTCTTTTCGTACATTCAAAACTTGATCTTTCATGCTCCTTCGAGTGAATTTTACATATTACTGGTCGCGGGCCAGAAGTTGCATTTCTGGTGAGAATGCGATGGGCAATATCAAAGTCGTAATTGGAGATTGAGACTCCCGTTTGTTTAAAAAGGTTTAAGCATAAGGCAGTTGAATCGGAGGCTGATTCATGTTCGTCAGTTTCTGGAAGGCCGATGATCTTGATGTTGTACTGGTAACTGTAACGCTGAACTTGTTCCAGCGTCGTAGAATTTTCTTCCACCCGGGCGGCCAGCAAATCGAGTCGCGAACGGAGCTGGTTTAGATTTGCTTTT
The DNA here is from genome assembly GCA_016490735.1 of Pachyseris speciosa. Taxonomy (NCBI): domain Eukaryota; kingdom Metazoa; phylum Cnidaria; class Anthozoa; order Scleractinia; family Pachyseridae; genus Pachyseris; species Pachyseris speciosa. The sequence goes on along the minus strand of JAEMWC010000104.1, from coordinate 1,088,620 downwards.
AGTTCCACTCGAGATTTGTTGAGGTCGTCGTATGATTTTCCATAGAACTTCAGGCTACCCAAAGTAGCGGCATCTAGTTGAGCACATTAGCCGCCATCACTGGATGACGGTCCATCGTTTCGATTTAGATGTTGGTTTAAACTCTCAAGATTTTGTCTAAGAGCAGCAATTTCACCTTTAAGAGCATTGTTTTCCTTTTTCAATTGAGCAACGGTAACATTAGGCATTTTGTGAGGAGCTGAAGCTCACAGTTTACAAATCAGAGCGGAGTAATCAGTACTCAATCAAGTAATTTGTTAAGCAAATTTTTTTATGAGTTAGGTAAACTCTTAGATGATATCCTATATCTTCGTGCGTTTGCAATATTCACGCCGTTCTCGAAAACATCCCAGATATGGACATCTCGCTGTAGATCAGGAACCCCATACTTACAAACCCAGTGGGACCCAGCTAGGTAGTGTGAGAGTCTTGTTTTTTCCTTACATTAATTCGTTCCTTCGTATTCCTAGTCCGGCCATTCCACGGCGTCTGTATTGTATAGCAAAACTAATACCAAACCCCCTTTTGTCATCCTTTAAAGTACTTGGCCTTGCTCGTATTGATTTTCGTCTCTTCATTGATCATATGTCCCCTTCCTCTAGGGTACCGAGGTACTTAACATGTTACTTATCTCGTTCACCTTCTTCGACTAATGAAATTTGGTTTTTATATGGCAGCTGTATGCCTTCCCTTCTATTAAGCTGTGCTCCCTTCATGACGTTATTTGCACGGTTGTTAATGTTGTTGTTCCATGGCTATTTTTCTACTTTAAACCCGCACCGTTTGAACCTGAGAGAATCAATAAATCCCTCTCACTCTTCTCATATAATTTAAGATCGTCCAGGAATGGATGATGGTTGATTCTTATTTCGTCTCTGTTCATCGCACAACTTGAAAAAGCTCTCCGAACCAGTAACAGTTGGACCATCAGTGATGGTGATAGCAAAGAAAATTGGGGATAGTGAATCTCTCTTTAAGCCCCTTCCTCTAATCCTTGTGTTCCTCATTGTCTCGTTCCCTGCGCATCATGCTGTCCTCTGTGTTTTCATGCTTGTTCACCGGACTTGAGAAAGACGCTGCA
>JAEMWC010000104.1:1057500-1082500 GCA_016490735.1 Pachyseris speciosa | reverse complement strand
GTGAAGTAAATCCCAAGGTGTAATAAAGTGAGCGTGGAAGCCAAAGGTTTTCCCACAAAGCATTCTTCTGGTCTATATTCGTAAGACGGTGGGGAAAAGTAAAATAAATGACATTTCTGTTTGAAATCAAGAGCGGCGAACATAATCATCTTTTGTAATTCTCTCGGGCTGCAGCTTAAGTTTAACAGAAGTTTACAATTTTCTGTGTGTATTAGAGCATTTTTTTGTGTAATATACTTGATTTCGATTAGCACACTCCGGAAATTAGACGCAATTTCTATCTCTCCCGCCATGTGCAAACGTGCGCATGTCATTCCAACATCAACAAGTTGCTGAGAAGGAAAACTGACAGAACTTGAAACTGTGGGAAAACTGTACTGATTCTATGTGTTTATTGAGGTCTACGGATATAGAATTTTATTTATTTATTTCAAAAAATAGCCTAAATTATAAACAGTAGTGTCAAATAATAGAGTCAAAGAGCGCTAAAAAAATCCCAGTCCCATTTTCGAAATTGTTCATCCCAGTTCTCAATTTACCCTTTCCCGAGGCTCTTCAGTAACTGAGAGACTCGAATGAGAAAACAAAATATTAGAGAAGCATATTAAAGTAGGTTTGGTACGAAGTCGGCTATGTTTTTATACCGTCGTCTTGGATGTCTCCAAGAAAAAACATTTCAGGCAAATCTATATGCATGAGAGGTCTAAAGTAAATTAGATTATCTCTACCGCGCCGTGAAGCGACGAGTGGATTAGCAAAATTTGGGGCTTCACATCTTCATTGGTAGGGTAGATACTTAGAAATTAGTTCTAAAACTATTTCTCATCGCCTTAAAAATACAGATTGTAATAATTTTCGCTGAGTTCGCCTTATTTCAAAATGTAAGCCGATTTGCATGTGAGAGCTTTTACGTGTTAGTACTCGAAGACATCTCTAGCAAGGTTACGTTGATGCATTAATTTTTGTGCGCAAAACACTGAATGCCGAAAAAACACGAATCCCAAACTGAAGAATTTCTTTGTATCTGGCGATGACGTGATACCGGCTTGAAAACTAACTCCTGCGGAAACCGTAAAATCATAAAATCTGGACTAGTGTGAAATGTAACGATGGCTCTAAATTGCTTCATTATTGTTTTGCGTATGGCCCGGTACAACAGAATAAGATGCTCGTTTGTTGGTAAATAATACTTGAAAAAAGATAAAGACAGTTATGAAAAATGATGCTTACCTCTCGGCTCCCTTTCTACAGCAATGGAAGCAGTATTCGTTTGGTCAAAACCACCACCATTTGCCTGTTTCGAATATATTCGAGGCCACCTTATCAACTGTGATCATTGCTTAGAAACACTAGCGCAGGGGAAAGAATGCACTTTATACATTCAACTGAGAAAGAAAGTTAAAATTAGAAAGTGAAAATTATAGCAGAAATAAAGGTGCACAAAAGGACTCTTTTCAAATATTCAAATATCTGATTGAAAAGCGAAAACTGGTTATACTTTTTTTAAAATCTTTTTTCCCTTAAGACTAATTAACCCCTTTAAAGTGAAAATTGAATTGCAATAAATTATGCATGCAACGTGTTTTTAACAACTGTTGAAGCATTTTTATTTATAAGCTAAAGTATTGATATGATATATATGCGATGTTTAATTCGAAGTTTTGAGACTGAAACGCGATTATCACGGCAAAGTCAGAATTCAAGGGTAACATAAGATGAAATGTTTTTCATAATGGTGATGATGCCATGGCCTAAATTTCAAGCTGATTATGCAGTCCCTTGGTACTGAGGACATTGAATGAAAATAATAATTCATTTCTTGTGTTCATAATTCGATAATCTTAACATTCTTTAGCTGAAAATTTTACTGGCAAAAACTAGTTTGGACTGGAATGTTATGCTCCGAATTTCCAACCTGCTGTCAGAAGTCCACAGCCCTCTCCAAAAATACTTAATTAAGTTAGTCTCATTTCGCGCATCAATAAACTGCGTAGTTGCCCTTCCGTAAACGAATAGAATTAGTTTTCCAGTTTCGGATGATATAACTAAACGAAATAACATTTTAGCTAGTCAGAATTTCCAAGCAATTTTAACCCTTTGCTGACGCGTTTACCAAATATCGTTCCAAATGGAACGAGGCTTTGAAAATCTACAACTTTCTCAAATCCCGGACTATGGTTGAAATAAACCGTTTCTTTTTTTTTTTTTTTTTTTGCCAAATGATCAGTTGTTTCGACTTTATCACCCCGTAAACTGACCAAAAACTCCCAATTTTCATCACATATGAGCATTTATTCTCGGTTGCAAAAGTAAAAAAACGCCCTCGGAGAGCACACAAATTACGCTACTTTGTCTAGAAGTTTTTAATACAAAAATTCCTCTTGAAGCGAAAAGTCTATATTTGCAGCAAACTTCGACTCCACTTCTTCCTGCTCACTTCTTTAGCGCGACGTGGTTAACGCTATTTGATTTCAGTTGCTCTCACTGTCTATAATTTTCACGTTTGTGACCCAAAGGAATTCTGGGATATTCTTGCCTGACACCACCATGGAAGTCTGCCAATTTCCATTTCACATGTTTTTTTATAAGTGTCGAGCCACCCGGTCCTGTTGACAAAATATTGCACCGATAGCATTATTTACAAGTCAAAACTAGCCAAAATTGCCATGCCAGGTCCCGGAATCCACTCACAAAATGGATAAAGCGTGAGACACAACTTCACTCCGTGAATTGTCATCGCTCGCTCGAATACTTTGAGCGGCCCACTTCGTGTGAAATTGCTTCTCACCTCTGTTTTCTTTCAAAGGATTGCCTCTACCCATCAATCCAGCTTTGTGATGCCAGGCTGGAGGCTTCTCAGGTGGGAAATGGCTCGAAAAACACACTTATAAATCAAATACCTACCGAATTGTTAGCTGCACTTTGATCGCTTAAAACAAGCGACAGCTGACGTGACATGCGTGACAAGGAAGATAAGAGCCTTTGGTCTTCTGGACCAGCACAATCTCCGTGGTAACCCCTTATATAGGATAACTAGACCGACTTGACCTCCTACCCTTCGGAAATTGCAAAAAAGATGTACAAAGCGTCCGTCAACAAAGGGTGAAGGGCCCAAAATAACAGAGCTGTTTTATTCTCTAATTCGAGCCTTTGAAAAAATGTTTGCCATCGATCGACAAATTTCCGTGCAGTCTGTTGCATAAACGGCAACGGCTACGAAAACAAAAAAAGTTTCTGGATGGAGCTTGAGGCAAAATAAAAACGTTTGCGAAGCCAAGATCGCGTCTGGTCACTTGCGTACAACCGTTGTTTAGTGTCAAACATAACGTGTATCCTGGGGGCGGGAAGAGGACAGTCCCTGGGCACGAGGTTGAGAGTGAACGAGTGTAACTAACACTTGTGGGTTGCAACCGATATCCAGCTTGTGTTTATATCCGGCGTTGTTGTTCAAATTTCATATACTGAAGAAGAGTTTTACCGATTTGAAAGCCAGGCGCAGTGATGGCTCTTCGGTTTCTAGTAGACCCCGAGAAGAACTTTCTGTGAGAAATCAGTCGACATTTTGCTTTGACGACACTCCTAGAAACCGGTGATGGTAATAGAAGGAATGAGTCTGCGGATGGCATGTGGAATGACTTGCGGAATGGCATAATTATGCGGAATGTAAGATATGCATTCTGTAGTTAATAACTCTACAGTTAATAATCTTGGAACTCGCGATTATTGATCGTGTCTGACAGTCTAACTAACAGTGAATAATCGCAACCTAGTTCAGGAACTCGGTCACAACAAAATATTGAAAACACATTGGCCAGAATTTGACCGAGAAATATTTCAGTGTTGAGTACTGCACTCTGCATGATCGAAACTCTTGTGATTGTGTTACATCCGGATGTAACTGTTGACGTGAAATCTACATCTAAATCTATTTAGGCCTACTCTGGGTCCTTAAGTCGTCGTAACTTAAGGCGACTTAAGGCGATTTAAGGCGACTTAAGAAAAGTTCGCCAAGAAAATCAGGCGATTTAAGGCGACTTAAGGCGATTTAAGGCGACTTAAAGTGCTTTAATTCAACTTAAATGAAAGAGTATCAATTCATCAAAGTCTCTACAAAAAGCTCTATTTCTTTCCCAAAATCTTGTACATTGATATAATATGATCACAATGCTATAATTTATAATGTCAGCGTCAGATGTCCATGTTTCAAAGCCACAAGAGCTCAAAAATGCTGGACTGGAATAACAATAATTACTTTAAATATAATTAAAGTAATTACAGTATATTGCAAACACAAAGTAGCCATTAAACGTACAGATAACAATGTTGCTCGTGGAGGGAGACATTGTGCTTTTCATCAATTTCTATTGTAGTTTTCCAGGTTAAGATGTGTGATTCTCAATAAATTTTTCCTATGGCTTTTCAGTTTTGGTCAAATCTTTAAGGCTGTTTCCAATCGCCCTCAATGTCCCACTCATTATTATGTGTTGATCAATAACAGTAAATTGAGCATCACTGCATACATGTATAATGTAAACAAACCAAAATGCTTTCACCTTAAGAGGATGCTTTTTATTATGTCTAATGTAAACAAAAAATAAACAACAAGATGTCATGATATTTCACAAATGACAACAATTGTTATCTTTGTAAACTTATCTCCTACATGTAGATTCTTGCAGTTTGCACCGTGAATTTTTGCACGAAAGTTTGGTAAATTATACGCCATTCCAATGGTATCAAACATTGATTGTTCCTTTTCGGGAACCCAACCAATCTGTTCTTCCCTTTCCCCAGTGAGGCAGAACACTCGAATACCGTAACGAGTACCGTATGCCAAGGTCTTTCTCAATGAAACTTCTTTTCCTTGGTCATTGACCACTTTGTAGGCTCCTGGAAACTTGGACGTTCCACTAATATTAAACTTGAAGGTCTTAGGAGGTTCTTTCTTACTGCAATCGAAGGCATCATTGGAAAGGAAACATTCCAAGCTTTCAGTTTTTCTTTCGTTTAATCTGTGAAAATAACGGAAAATGGCTACTAATTTTCTGGACGATGGTAGAATTGTAGGATTTAAAGCGGTCGTTGACTACTATAATATCATTAACAATCTTACATAGTTTCCACAAAGTGGGAAGTCAGGCAAGCCGCCATTTTGATTCTCCCAGAACCCCTTGCCAGCCTCTAGCTAGTTTCCATGCTACAGAGGAGCGCGCCGGAAAAACGTACGTCTCGCGCGTTTTAAATATCACGTTGACCTGGTAAAACGAAAGCTTTAATTCTCTGTACCTCAAATACTTTCTCCGAAATTACTTTCTTTCGCCAATACAAGCAGAGAGCCAGTCAATGGACACAAGGTGGACTGCTTCTGAAGATTCCAAAGATTGCAGACCAGATTGATAATTCACTCCACGAGGAAAAAGCACGTGCGTTGTTAAGGGAGCAAAACTAAATGAGCTGTATATGATATTAATTTTTTATGTGTGAAAATTGTAAACTGAGGTGATACAAGTAGATCCAATCATATTTATATTATATAATTTCGGTCGCAGTGCCACCGTGTCCGCCTTAAATCACGTGAGCCCAAGTCAAGTCACGTGACGATAACAGTGGTTGGAAACCATATTTACCTTTTTTCTTCCAGCGGTATATGCAAACCAAAAGCTGGAAAGTAGATGATGAGGCATTTCTGTGCGATCGATTAGAAGAATAACTTTTTAAAGGAAGAATATTGTGTTACAGTTGCCATTTTGATTACTGCACAACCGTCAAATGTGAAAGATGTATATTCATCACGTACGGTACATGTAAGATTTGCCCGACATGTGTAATTATGCGGATTAAGACTTATGGTTTATTTGCCGGGGACATGAAGTGAAAAGAATTCCTTTGAGCTTTGGCTGTGAGTTCATCTGTCAAGTTAAGTATCAACCCTGTGCAAAGAGCAAATTAGTGCAGGTTTCCACGGAGTTGTGGAGTGGATATGGAGTATTATTGTTCATCTCGCTCGTGCATTTGGTTAGGATATATCCATCAAAGATTTGGAATTTTGTTTGGCAAAATAACAGATAAAGGTTGGTTGAACCCTAATCACACTTTGCTTTTATTTAAGTTTAAGTTTATAGTAAGTATTTCAATCGTTATTACTAGGCTTAAAATCCTTTGTTTATTTCATGTACTTGTGTTATATTTGTTAACCTTATTGAAAAAAAGTTGTAAGCTTAAATATTTTGACTTTAATTGTATTTTATGACTACTTGTTTTTGTAGCAAACTGGTGAGATAACATCTTGTGAAAAATAAATTGTGCGGAAACTAGAATCTTGTTTGTGGTGTCTCCACTAGAGCCAATTACCGAAAACGACTTGTCACAGCTATTTAATCAGGACTTGTGTTCAAGTTTGCTCTTATATGTACCTTACATGATTCCTGCAAACAATTCAGATCTCTGGTGCAGGTGCCCCTCTCTGTTCTGGCCTCTCCAATGTGTTATGGCAGGAGTTCACCAGGTTCATCAGCACCTTTTAAAGGGATATTGCAAGAAGGGAGAGGAGGCAGCCCCCTGCTTCCCCTCTCCCCATCATTAGTTTTGGAAATAAGATGCCTCTCTTGATCTGTCACTACTTTGCTAGCTCATCAGGCCTGGCCAGGGGTTTTGGGTATGTGGTATTTTTTTGACACAATTCGGGTATAAAAAGTATCTAAGATATACAACCAACATTAACCAAACCGCCTCAGCGCACCGCTTCTCGGCGGTTTGGTTAATATATCTGTTGTTGTGTATCTTAATCATCTTGTTAGCGTTAACCTAGCGGATTGGGATAATGTTTATTGCTCATGCTCACAGTGACCAGAACCGCCATTTTACATGTGTGTGTCCGCACCTGTGCCACACACGCACCCCCATTAGAGAAATGTGCGCATAGGATACACAAAGGATGGCCGCAGCACGCGTCGGGGAAGAGGTGCTCAACGAGTACTACGGCGAAGCCGCCCCAGCGAGGGGAAACAACGGCCCGCCCGCCCAAGCTGATTTAATACTTCCACCAGAGATCACAAGCAACCACTTGCTTTGTGAGCCCATCCTAAAAAGGGTAATAAAAAACAACATTGAATAACGGGAAGAAATGGATTGGAATGCGGTTAATCAAGTTATACGAGAAGCACCCACGTGTGGCAGAAGGAAACGAATTACAAGAATATTAGTTTCAAGTAAATACAGCCCCTGTAACTTAAATGGGCTTTGTGACTTATGCCCCAAAGAAGGCGACAAAAAACACTATATTGAACCACCCTGGTTCGCCCCCGAAGACTATGAAGAAGAATTTTTAAAATTCTGGTGAGAGAATTCAAAATATTTTTGTAAAGCGGCGGCGTCGGCTCACACAAAACTGTTTTTTTGTTATTACACAGCTTTGACATTTTGCCGCTACAATTTTCCTTCCGTATTTTGTTATTTGAAATTTTATTGTGCCCCGAACATTGGGGGTTTTCTTCCCTTCCTTCACACAGTAAAAATCCTCCATACTATCTTTGGCATGATTTTTATTTAATTTCTGCATCTTTCATTGCTTCAACAAATTCAAAGGTAATTTGTCTGACCTCTTTTATTGGCACCAACAGTTGAATTTGCAGTGTGGTGCGCCACAACCGGTCGTAAGATTTTGGATAAAGATACCAAAAACTTAAGTTTGCCTCCTCAGATAAGATCATTTTACCAATTCCACGTATATTTCACCATCAAGCGGATCCTGTTTCAAATGGGTGGGATTCAGAACATGAGCGCTTTGCCCGACGACCCAACTTTTAATCTGATAAACAACAACTATGATGTGGCTTCGTACAAAAGAATTTGTAACGTGTTCGGGATTGATCCTTCAACCGATTTCCGTTTCAACAAAGGCGCCAATCACGGGCTGGGCAGCGTCTATATTTGGGTTCGAGGCCCATACAAAAATGGGCAACATACCCCAGTTATGACAAATTCAGCGACGAAGGCGGTTCCGCAAGCAAAGGGAACGCGATTCTGTACATAAAACCCGACAGCGTCGCCGAAAGACAATTTGATTGGTTCTGCCCCAACGAATCCAGCGGTCTTACACCAGCAGGTTTGTCAAGAATAAATCAGTCAATAGAGGCGATTAGTTTCTAAAGAAACTGTGGTGCTGCGTCGGTGGGGGAGTGAAACACGAAAATTTGGTTTTTCATGTAAATTGACCACCGTACAGGGATTCAATTAGCTGACGTTTCGAGCGTTAGCCCTTCGTCGGAGCGAATCGAGGAATTGTGGGTTGTGTATGGTTTATATACAGAAAATGGAGCTACGCTATTGGTGGTAACATGGTAACGTGAAAAACAGGAATAAATTAATTGAATGAAAAGTCAATAGAGGCGTTCGTTTACTGCATTTTGGGCGCCCAGGTAAATGTTCGAAGTAGCATTCTGGGAGATAAGGGGCGTGAGGTGGAGGTGCGAAACGAGTTTCTTGTTTTAATGGAAGATGCAATAAGGCAACCAGACCTGGCCAAAAGCGTGTAGGGCTATCAGTTGGCTGTTGATGAGGCCAAGGTCAGACTCAATTTGGTCATTTGTCCGGGCACCTGGCTTATGCCGGGGAACATGATAATAAACTCAGGAAGCGTAGTTGGCTACAACAACAAACTAAAACAGGCAACAAACCAAATGAGTCTTGGGATAAACAACGACGTAAATCAAAGCACAAAAAAAGCGGCTCTCCACCTTATGGCAGGAGGCCCCTCAAAAGTCAACCAGCCGAACAGCCATCCTTCAAATCCAATCCACAAGGCCGCTGCAAAAGAAAACCCAAAAATTGCAACTTCACAGCCACAACAACAGGAAAACACAAACTTGGAAACTGAACAAACCCTGCCGGCAGGTTCAGGAAACGACGCCCACAACGTTAACAAAATAGTTGTCGTGGTAGGTGCCCTTGTCCTTGCAGGGGTGGTGTTCTTCTCACTGATGAGGCGGAGCAAAACTAAAACTAGCGATTCTTCTTAAGATACCTCTCCACAAGAAAAGCACCAACAGCCAAAATAATCAGCCAGGTGTGCTCGGCCAGAAAACCGATGGCCTGGCCAGCTGTTTTGAAAAGGAAAGAAACAATCGAGCCGATCAGGCCAGGCAAAAGTGAAGCCGTTTTTTGCCCGATTTCTTTCAGGCCGTTTCCCAGCCCTTTCCCCAGGGCCTTCAAACCATTGGTAATTGCGCCAATAACAGCGCCGATCGTTACACCAGCCGCGAGAACAATTGCTGTAATGGTAACGCCGTATGTTTTGAAAATCACCTTGACCCTCTCACGTAGCGGAAGCTCTCCTTCTCTTTCCGCAATCTGTGTTTGCAAGCGCGCGAGCTCCTCGGTTCTTTCGGCCACCCTGTCTTCCGCGGCTTGTTTGTCAGAAGGAGCGGCGTCTGGATCGTCGATTATTTCCAGATATTGCTCGTTTTGGCGCTGAATCTCAGCTTCCTTATATATAAATGACTGATTCGCCTAGATTAGCTAGTGCTATTTGCGGATCAGTCACATTTGTAAATGTGTTGTTGAAATCTTAATTAAAGATCATCGTCGTCGTCTCATCGTCAGGTCATCAAGTGTTTTTGGGTGATTGAGCCCCCGCTCAAGAGCGTTTCTTTTATTTTCTTTATCTTCAAGGCTTGCCCTGATTTTGGCGATCCTACTTTTTTCTTGTGTAATTTTCTGAGCCTGCTACTTTGCCTGTTTTTCCAAAGCAGCCAACTCTTTTTTCACGTTTTCAAAATTTACTTGGAAGTTTTTCTTACGCTGCTGCAGATCGCGCAATTCAGATTCGTTTTCGACGTTCGATCCCCCAACTTGATCAATCTTGGCTTGGGTTCGTTCGATTCTTATTCTCAGGTCTTTTGCTTCTTGGACTGCTTTTTCTTTTTGTGCATTTAACCGCTCAGCTTCTTTAAGTTGTTTTTCTGCTTCTCTCAGGCTCTGCCGGGTTTCTCTCATTTCTTCATTATCGTTAGAAATCGTAGATTCAGCTTCTGGCCCAGGGCTTGTTTTGAGCTTGTCTGTAAACCTTTTAAGAAAGCCGCTGTCATCCTTTTTAAACATTTCGGTTTCACCGCCTTTCGAACCAAATGATACAATTGATGACTCATTTCCTGTTTTTTTTTTTTCTAAAGCCAATAGGGCCCAATTTTGCAAAATTAACTCGGGGAAACCTTTTTTTTTGATGAAATTATTTGCTCTTGCAATCATAGCCGGTTTCTCATCTTCATGAATAAAATCCCCGAGTAAAGGTATGCCGTCTCTGCCAGAATCGTCCTCAGCATAAGATGTGTCTGGGAGCCCGCTCCGTTCAGTATGCATTGTTTTCATTTTAATCCGCTCGCCGTTTGGGGTGGATGTAGCACCTGGGCCGCCAATTTCAAAGCCACTGGTTGTGTCCACCCCCCGTTCATCATCGTCATCATCTTTTGTCTCCCAATTAAAAGGGTCCTCCATTTACGCATCATAGCCACCTTCTGCCATTGCGCCAATATCTTTTTAATTTATTTTTCAATTAAACTTTTCAACTACGGATTATATCATGGCCGCGGTGGACGAAAGACTTCTTCCGACACACAAAGAAAAAACGCAAGGCGCGATGAAAGCCGAGCGCAAGATTAATCGAATAACATTTGACAAGAGTGAAGCCAGCCCCGGCGAGACTCTTTATGTTTCCGTTCCCAAACTTAATGAAAACGAGGTCCTCGTCCCCGGCTCGCTTTCCCTGCTGTTTGACATAGATTTAGCCGGCGGCCACGCCAACAACTATCTCGTGCAAAACGTCTCGTGGGCGCTGGTTGACAAGCTGGTCGTGAAGTACGGGGGCACCATTCTGCAGGATACGGTCGGCTACGACAATTACAAAATCTGGGAGGACCTCTTCCTTTCCCAGGAGGAGCGGGACAACATGCCCCTCGAGGGCATCCAGAGCGATAACCTCAACAAGATTCACTCAAACGCCGGCGACAAGCCCAGCTTGGGCGTAGCTGCTGAAACCAAGCTGGAAAGCATTTACAAGAAAAAATACCGCATCCGGATCGACCACCAGATCCTGTCTGACCACGGAATCTTTTATCCACAAGCTCTTTACAACAGCCTTGTGTTCGAACTTACCCTCGCAAATGCTGATAATGTCGTGAAAGGCTCAGACACCACAAAACTCAAGTACAGGCTGACAAACATCCAGATAGAATACGAAATGTGCGAAGCGTAACTTTGGCTGCCGAGGCGTTCCGGAAAAGAGTTCCTGTATGACCATGTGCATCGGGAAGAGGTTGTTACATTTGCAAAAGGATCCGCAACGCGTATAAATCTGAATGTTAATTCGCAAAGAAGGTCTTTGAAAGGAATTCTTCTCCTTTTCATCGAACCTTACACCGCGGGTGCTAGGGACTCGGAAAAGTGTTTCAACCCCGACATCAAAAAAGTAAGCGTCACGGTTAACGGCACGCCCAACCGGCTGTACAACAACGGCCTCGACGGCAAGGACATTTGGGAGGAAGTCAGCCGCTTTTTCATGAAAAAGACGAACAAAACACAACACATGAATTTGAGAAAGTTTTACACAGGCGAACGCTTCGGGATTCGCATTGACTTGCGGTCAACGGCATCCCAGGAAATGCACGGAAGCGGCGTGAGGCTTGTCAACACGAAGGACGGGGTATAGCTTGAGATCGATCGGACCCCCGACGGGTCTGGAAACGTCAATTGCCATGTTTTTATAATCAGCGACTCGCAGTTTAACCTGTTGGACCGGCAATTGGAATCCGTGCAATACTAATATCCAACCGAAGGTTGAAACATGAACCCGAGTAACATTCCCTTCAACGTTCTCATCGTGGGGCCGACAAACTCGGGCAAAACAAGGTTTGTGGTTGACCAGCTCAAAGGTCCTTTCCGCGGTAAGTTCGACTTCATCGTGCTTATCAAGACCCTCTTCCGATTTGGGGAAAATGATCCGCGGGCGTATGTGATAATTTGCGAGCAGCACGAGGTGGAAAATTGGTTGAAGATCGTGACTTTCACTTTTGAGGGGACCAACACACTCATAATCCTTGACGACTGCGCAGCCTCGAAAGAGGTAAAAAAGCGCGCACAGGCCAGCTGGTGCATCTCGCCTTTTCCGCAAGGCACATCGGAATCAGCGTGTGGGTGCTGACCCAAAATAAACCAGCATAACGGCGTCTTTCCGGGAAAACATAGCGGCGGTCGTTCTTTTTTACAATCCCTCGGCTAAGACCACAAAGGCAATCTTTGAGGATTATGCGGGTGATCTGCCCCCAGAGAAGTAAAAAAGCATGATTTCAAAGCTGACAGAGCGAAAGTTTACTTTCCTTGTGTTCTCGCTGCTGCACCCCTTCGGAGTCCGATTTTTCCCCAATTTTAAAAAAAAGCTGAATATAACGATGGCAGAAGAGGAGCTGGCAGTAGCAGATGTTATGAACATGCTGGAAGCAGAAGCAACGGGCGAGACGGCTGGTGGTGTTATGACTTTGGCCGCCCAGGAACCTGACATTTCTGCTCTCCGCGAGCAGCTGGCCGTGCTGGTGACGACGGGGAGGGCCAAGGAAGCCATCGGCGTCCAGCTGTCGCACGAGCAGGTGAAGCGCCTCACCGAAAAAGAGGTTGAGAAGTATTTCAAAAGGTATGAATCTTACGTGGGCTCAAAGACAACCGATAGCTTGATCGACAGCTTTATTTTTCTTGTGACCAAAGCGGTCGGAGCGGCAGTCGACATTGATGACGTCAAAGCTTATCAAAAAGAACTCAGAGAAGACTACATAATCACCAAAGAGCTCTCCAACCTGGCTGGCATCCTTTCTTTGAAGTGCGGCCGGTGAATTGCTTTCGCCAACGCTGCGCTGATAACCACAAAACACATTGATTTAAAAAGAGCAGAGGATGTGCAGCATGAGCCAGTGACGATTGCTGAACAAATTCCTGAGAAACACTCAACAATTGCTGAGTAACTGCTGACAATTACTAAGCAATTGTTGACCTTTTCTTTTCTTGCTCAGTATTTTGCTGGGCAATTAAACTTTTCTTCTGTTAGAATATTTTCACAATGTCTGAAGCACCGGCTGACAAAAAAAAGTCACCACAGCCATCCAGTGGACAACTTACTTCGCCTGCCCCAACCACACAACGCAAAAAAGACCCCAAGCGGGTGGCTGCGGGCAAGGCGACGGCTGAAAAAACTAGGCTAGCTCGAAAAGAGCAGAAAAGGGTCATGGAAGAGCAGAAAAGGGCCTTGGAAGAGGCCAATTCAATAATCGCAAACAACAAAGCAAAAAAGGATGAAGAACCCGCACCGGCACATAAAGCTGCGGGTGCTGCTCCCAAAGACACAAGCTCCATTTCTTTCAGTACAGTTCTGGCTGTGGGCGGTATTATTGTTGGGGCGGCTGGAGTTTATTATCAGCGTGAAGCGATACAACCGAGATTACAGTCTTTGACACCAGTAAAAAAGGAAAGCGCTACGCGCACTACTGTTACCAGCGAGCCCGCTCCTGAAATGTCGCAGAGGAAAAAAGGGATCAGACCCATGGAATAAAAATTTTCAATCAAAAAGTTCGACTTCTTTGCATTGGCATGTCAGGCAAGACGGAGAATAAGCTTGTCAAAACGGCAATGGATGCGGTGGTTCTTACCGGACTCATCACCGGTATCGGTTGGGCAGCAAAAAAGGTCTTAAAAGAGGATTTTATAGATGACCCCAGAAAAAGTTTGTCGAACTATTTTAAATTAACTGCCACCGCTGCGGCCAGCCTTGCTCTCAAAGGATATCTCATTGATGAAAAAATCCTTCCCGCCAATGTTTGATGATTTAAAAAATAGGGCCCGGTAAAAGATGGCGACCATCGCGATCATGGTTGGCGGCGCGGTTCTCAATGCTGCAACATTCATCGGCGGCAATTATCTAGCGAAGGCGCTTGGCGGCGGCGACGACGCCACGCTTGACGAAAAAAAGCGCCACGACAAGGCACTCGAGGATTACCAGGCGGCTTACGCGAAATACAACCGCAAGCGCACCCAGCTCCTTGACTGGATCCAGACCAACGCGCAAATCAAAGCACAGGCCAAGCAGAACTTCATCAACTCCGACTACGCTTTCAAACTTTACAACGAGGCACACCCAAACAAAGTTCTGATTCCTCTGAAAGAGCCAAAGTTTTCCGATTTCTACCAGCCGAGCGAGCAGCAAAAAAAGGGCGAGCTTGTTTTTTTTGGGTGCCGGGACTCTCGCTTTGGGCTATGTTGCTTTTCGTTTCCTTTGAAGTTTCATAATGTGTTGAAATATGGACTCCAAACTCGCGAAGGTTTATTACAGCCCCGCAGGCTATTGGAAAGGCTCTAATGATCATGGAGTACATCTTTGGTCGCAAACACACACACTCGGCGATCGGGGTCCCTGCGCACTCGTCTTTCATTTGCCCAAAACCTTTTTCTTGGTTTCTGAATGCAGCGGGTGGTCTTTCGGGTTGTCGCTTGTGTCAAAGAGATTTTGGCCAAGGCAGCCTTCGGGCCCCTTTATAAATATCCTCTGTTTGGATTTCGAGCAGGAAGCTGTCCGTGTCTGTGTACTGAAGTTCGCATTTCTGCCCATACTGCTTTTTCAAGATGTTGTAGAAAAAATTCATACATCAGCAGTTTACTGTTTTCCCGTATTGTCATCCCCGTGTAAACCGGTTTGCTGAGGCATAGCTTGCTTTTGCGCATGCTTATCCCTGCAAGATCGTTTGCAAAGAACTCGTGCCGTGAGTAAAGGGGGTTTGCAATCAGTTTCCTGAGCTTGGTGGTCTCGTGGGGGCGCACCAGTTTCACATCTGTGCGGTTGCGCAAGTTTTCCATTGTTTTTCCGAAGCCAGAGTTGTTAATCAGCTAGTAGAAGTCGTTTTTCGAACGTGCTTTTGGCCTTCTTTCTGAACTCAGTGTTTATCCTTATATAAGGCTCCATCCAGCGTTTTTGTTCGAACTCCAACGCCTTGTGGACTTTCTTCAGCCTCATTCCTTGTTTCAGGTAAAACTGCAGGTTTCGGTAGTGCACGACGTAGTTCTTTTTGTCCTGCAACGTCAGTAAGAGCTTTTGGCAGTCTGGCGGGTTGAGACGGAGGTCTTATAATCATTTTCTTTTGGTACTGGGACAGCCTTTCTTTTTGCACGGCCTTTTCCTCCGGGGCAAGGGGATAACTGTTGTGCTCTTTGTGAAGCTCTTGAGGGTATTCGAGGTCTACTTCAAAGATAAGCCTTTTTTGCTGTTTAATCGATCTCAAAGATTTCGTCCTCTGATGGAAGCCAACCGCTCCACTTGAATTTGCCCACTGGGGGAGCTTTGCTCATTGCCCAACCATACAGGTTGTTGGCACCAAGATCCATGATGAAAGTGTTCGGTTTACTTTTGTCATAATTTGGTACCAGAGGGTTGTTAGCTTTGGCATATCTCTTGCTGACCATTGAGATACCTCCGCGCATCCCTCTCTCCACAAAGAGATGCATGTCGATGTCGGTCAAGAGTTCGAACTCGATGCCTGCCTTTTTCAGAAGCGCATCCCATGACAGGCCTGGTGATGTATAATAGAGGGCTGGATCCAGGCCGTACTGCTTTTGGCAGAGATCTCGGAAGTTTTCGAACACATCTGCCAAGAGTGCAACATCTGTTTTTACGTAAAGGTCGTGATAGTCCCTGAGTGTTTTGCACCCAAACGTTCCCCAAACCTTTTGTGCGTGTTGGTAATCTTCGTCTGTGATGTGCTCGCCTGAAAGGGTGCTGAAGAAGAGTTCTTTGGCTGGAAGTCTCGTTTCGCCAAATCTTTCCCACGAATCCATGTACTCGTAAGGATAAATTCCCTTTTTGCACAGCATATCGAGTTTTGCTGCTTCGGGACAAAATCTTTTCGTAATTTTCAGCGCCTCTTTCGGTGTGGCTTTCACAAGTGCGTCGAGGCTGGAGATCAGAAAGGCATTACTGGCAATAAAACGCAGGTTTCCTAAAGAGAATGAGATGTATTTCTCCATGTTTTTGGCAATGCAGCTCAGCTGCCCAGCTCCTTCCACTTTCGACAACGCCTGCATCAAGTGGTGCGCCTCGTAGCCTTTCAGGTAGTGGAACACGACAGGAATGGGAATGGTTTCGGGGTTTATGCGCAGTTTTTTGTTGCACGCGTCATGTGCGGCGCCTCGGAATCTGCCTTTGATGTGGCAATGATCTTTCACAGCGTCTCTGAAGTTTTTGCAAAGAAGAGGCGTTCCGCAGAAAATACAATCTTCTTGATTTTTCTCGATCCATTTATCAATGCCGTCTTTTGGTTTTCTTTGTGCTTTAAGGTTTTCGAAAACAATTTCTTTCAAAGCTTTGTAAAAGCAGACTCTGTGGCTTTGCCCGCAGTACTTGCCTGTGCTGTTTTCCCACACGGGCATTGAATTCAGAAATTCTGGTTTTACAAGTCCTTCGTTGCAAATATGGCAGTTCTTGGCTGTTTTGAATTTAAGGCAGTCATCGGGCGTCATTTTTAGTGGCGCTGGGGTTTCCAGGCTTTCGCGTAGTTTCTTTTCCAAACCAAGAATTCTGTTGACAAACTCCTCCACTGCGTTTCTGTCCCCATCAGTTGTGAACGCAATTTATGCAACTGCGAAAAGAAGCCTGAAAAAAATTCAGGACTTTAACGAAGTTTTGAACCCGTTACCTCGCGATTACCGGTGCGATGCTCTAACCAACTGAGCTATGAAGCCACTGACGTTGGGAGCAGGTCAATTCTGGGTTCACATGTTCCCGTGAAAGTGAAGAGTGTGAATGTTATATGAAATGAATCATACATGAACTGCGGAAATGAAATCAAATGAAGAATGATCCTCGCAGCCAACGGCAGTGGCTTCATAGCTCAGTTGGTTAGAGCATCGCACCGGTAATCGCGAGGTCACGATTTCAAACCCCGTTGAAGTCCTGAATTTTTTTCAGGCTTCTTTTCGCAGTTGCATAAATTGCGTTCACAACTGCGAGGATCATTCTTCATTTGATTTCATTTCCGCAGTTCATGTATGATTCATTCATATACCATTCACACTCATTTCTTTCACGGGAACATATGAACCCACAATTGACCTGCTTCCAACGTCAGTGGCTTCATAGCTCAGTTGGTTAGAGCAACGCACCGGTAATCGCGAGGTCACGGGTTCAAACCCCGTTGAAGTCCTGAATTTTTTTTTCAGGCTTCTTTTCGCAGTTGCATAAATTGCGTTCACAACTGCGAGGATCATTCTTCATTTGAGAAGTAACATTGTCGTTTTCCCAGCCAAACACGTTCAGTGCAAGGGCGGGATTTTGTTTTTCAAGTTTGCAAAGTTGTTTCAGAGGTGTGGGAAAGTCAATTCCATCGCAGTTGATGCCATCGTTTTTTGGATATTTGCTGGGTCTTTGTGGGTTCCTATCAGCTGGAAACAAGGCCTCTCTCAAGTCCCATTTCAAACATTCGTTATCTTTGTTTTGCACATTGACAATTGCCTTTTTGCTGGCTAAATTTTTTGGGTGTAGGGATGTAAGTGCCGCCTTTTAAAGGCTTATAGTATGCAACATTTACATAGGCAATTGAGATTCTCTCAATACCCCATCCTGATCCTCGCTCTGACCAATTATCTATGTCCCCGTTAATCATGTCGACAAATAGGTCAAATCTTAGGTCAAATCGTTGGTTAAGGTTTGCCTTTGTGAAAACATATGGCAAGTCTTGAAAGTAGTGTCTTTGTTTTTCTTCTACCAATTCCCCATTTTCGTTTTGCATTTCCCTTTTAAATATACCTCCATTCCAAACTGTACTTTAATGCTTCCTATTTTATCAATTTCGCTTTTTAAAACATCAAAAGCTTTGTCGCGCATTGTATCCTGAGTAAAATTAATAATGCTCTGCCTAGTTGGGTTTTCAGGATTTACGCTCATCCTCCAAACGTTCAGCCAATCATTAAAATTGGTTTGTGAAACTTTAAACTCATCCCATACAACTGGAGCTTGGGCGGGCGGGCCGTTGTTTCCCCCCGCTGGGGAGGCTTCGCCGTAGTACTCGTTGAGTACCTCTTCCCCGACGCGTGCTGCGGCCATCCTTTGTGTATCCTATGCGCACATTTCTCTAATGGGGGTGTGTGTGTGGCACAGGTGCGGACACACACATGTAAAATGGCGGTTCTGGTCACTGTGAGCATGAGCAATAAACATTATCACAATCCGCTAGATTAACGCCAACAAGATGTTTAAGATACACAACCAACATTAACCAAACCGCCGAGAAGCGACGCGCCGTGGCGGTTTGGTTAATGTTGGTTGTATTGTGTATCTTAATCATCTTGTTGGGGTTAATCTAGCGGATTGTGATAACGTTTATTGCGAGTGCGAACTGTGCCAGAACCGCCATTTTACATGTGTGTCAAGATGGCAAAACTGAAATTGAAAGCTCGTTTACATTCAATGCTCGCAGCAGAACGATTCTTTCGTGAATACGAGAAATGTGCTGCAAATATCATTCGCGCAAAAACAAATCCTCCTCAAGAGTTTATAAGTGTAATGTTTATACCAAAGCAAGTTCCGGTGGAGAGTAGTGCTTAATTTTGAAATCTTTCTCCTCCGACCGGTCAAATCAAACTCAAAAGAAATTTAATCACTTCAAGGGTTCGTTTGTAAAATAATGATACCAAAGCAATCTCCGTGGTGAGCAGTGCTCAACGCTGAAATATTTATCGGCCAAATCCTGACCAATTTGTTTTCAACATTTTGGTTTGACTGAGTTCGCCAACTTGCGTGCGATTATTCACTGTGTTGGGCTGTAGAATAATTAACTCTTTTTAGTTGAATTAGGCCCTTTTTACCAGCAGGTAGGGTAACCCTAGTGCTAGGGTTACCCTAGCAGGAGGGTCATACATAGCTCGGGTTTTAAAAGCAAAATTTCACAGGTAGGGTTACCCTACCACCCGGGACAACTTAATCACAAAGAAAATGGCCGACAAGAGAAGAGTTCTGCTAAGTACTTCGATTCTCTTGTCTGTACTGCCTGTTATTGCTGCTTTCGAGTGTTATGGAATGCTGTTGTGTTACCTTCTTATTTCTCGACAACGACAACAAGACGTATAACTCACTCGAATGCAGCATGTGAAACGGTAGAGTGATTCGACGAAGAAGATTACGAAGAAACCTTGACCGTACAGAAAAGTGGTGGAGGAAATTATTCGAGGGAAGGATGCTTGCCTACCTTGCACTAGAAATGTTTTCTGTTTATAAGAGAAAAGGAAGATTATAACGCCTTGAACCTCGCGTTGTACTCGGTCCGCCATGATGGCCGTTTGTTGTGAACATTCAAAGGGTCTGGAAACAATTAAAATGTTGTCCCGGGTAGGCGAGTTATCCCTAGCAGAGCGTTTACACCCTGGCGTTAGGGTAACCCTGGTACTCAGCTAGGGTTGACCCTAGCGCCAGGGTAACCCTGGCTGCCTTGTAAACACGTCGATGAAAAAAAGAAGAAATGTGGGAGCGCTAGGGTAACCCTAGCACTAGGGTTACCCTACCTGCTTGTAAGCAGGACTTTAATTTCTTCGGGTCATTCTGCATATATAACATTTCGCATAATTATGCATAATTATTCCGCAAGTCATACCACATGCCATTCCGCAAACTCATTCCGTCTTTTACCCTCACCGCCTAGAAACACGATATGACAATCGAACAGTCTTCCTTTCATATTCGGCTGTCTCTGGCTGTAAACTGTCCTGGTCTGTTGAACAAATGGCAGATCAAACAAATTAAGAACACTTTCGTAAGCGGTTTTCACTGATCGAGGTCAAACCGGAAATCGCTCTAACTCAATCAGTTGGCTCTTTTTCCGGTGCTTTTACATGTATGCAGGGAAGCATTGGTAACTTTTCTGTTTTGATTTAAGAATCTACCATTTTATTTTCTCCTTCAAGTTTAAGTGTCTTGCCTATTCCGTTGCTTTACCATCAAAAACATGGCAATGAGAGGATACATGATTTATTCACCGAGCCGCCCAGCCAGATGGGAATAAATCACGTATGCATGAAGTGTCCAAAAATAACCAGCTTATATTCCACGTGGTCGAGTTTGACATGCCAATGACAAACAAAGGATTTTGTTCAATGCCCATATCGGAATTTCCTTGTATGAGTAGGGAATAACTTAAAACTGCCGAAAGTATGCACTCTATTTCCGATTGGTAAATTCGCACAGTAAACAAACCATTAAACAACAGAATCTAGACCTAAAACAATTGAGGCGCTCGCAGCCTATAAAGATCCAATGAAGTTAGAGATTCTAAAAAGGTGCAGCCCAACCAAGAGACTGAACTGAGCCTCAAGGTGGTTGTAATCAGGATAACAGGCAGTTCAGTGTTGCGGAACGGTGACTGAAGAGCTTTTTTTAATAGACGTTGTTTTAAACGACAAAGAGCACGAAACATCAAAAACATGTCAATGAGAGGATACGTGATTTATTCACCGAGCCGCCCAGCCAGATGGGAATAAATCACGTATGCATGAAGTGTCCAAAAATAACCGGCTTATATTCCACGTGGTCGAGTTTGACATGCCAATGACAAAGAAAGGATTTTGTTCAATGCCCATATCGGAATTTCCTTGTATGAGTAGGGAATAACTTAAAAATGCCGAAAGTATGCACTCGTATTTAAGATTGGTAAATTCGCACAGTAAACAAACCATAAAACAACAGAATCTAGACCTAAAACAAAATGAGGTGCTCGCAGCCTATAAAGATCCAATGAAGTTAGAGATTTTAAAAAGGTGCAGCCCAACCAAGAGGCTGAACTGAGCCTCAAGGTGGTTGTAATCACGATAACAGGCAGTTCAGTGTTGCGGAACGGTGACTGAAGAGCTTTTTTTAATAGACGTTGTTTTAAACGACAAAGAACACGAAACAGCGATCGAATGCCTGAAAACACAAGAAAAACGACCTCTAAGTTTGAAGGTATGGGGCGAACGTGTTCAATTAATCAAATTGCTCGGTTGAATTCCAGAATTCTTGAAGGTTGCTTTGGTAGAATAATTTTTTTTTCTTGCTTTGTTTTTATAGCTGTTTGTAAGTTTGCGTGTTTACATGGGGGAGATTTTAGTGGTCTATATGAGGGGAATATGTTGGGGGAATATGTGAGGGAAAATATAAACCCCACTCTTCTCTCAGTTACAATCCATGCCGCCCCGAGCTTTTCAGACAGTTGATAATTAGCGGGAATTATTCAATATGAGCCCCCCGCGATAAGAAAGGAAACTAAGCCACGCGGAATATAAACATGCTTCACTAGAATAATGATAGAGTGCGAAGCAACAAGGCTAGGGTAAAAAAAAAAAAAAAAAAAAAAAAAAAAAAAAGAAAGAAAGAAAATCTTTCAGTAACGATCATTGTAGTTGTTGCACCGTCAGTGTGAGCTGAACATACATTTTGTTTTTTACCTTTATTTCACCTTTATTTCACCTCGGATTTACAAGAGTAGCTGTATTAATACCTAATTTTTCCGAGAAGAAAAAACAATATACAAATAAAAATCGTATATTATATACAGTACATTAAACTACTATTTGCATAAAGTAACACATTGATGTTCGAAAGAAATTTGGCATATTTAAGTTATGAACTCATTCAAGGACGTTGATGACCTCAGGTCCTCTGTTAGTTTGTTCCACATGTTTGCAGAAGTGTATCTGAAGGAATGAAGACCATAATTGGTTGTGTTAACGTATGGGATAACAAGTTCCTTCATCCTCGTATGTTGCGTTCAGTATTTCTCATTTGAATAAGATCACGTATGTACTTCGGCATCGTTTCGAACTGGATTGCCTTAAAAACTGTTTTCATCATGTCTTGGCACCTGATACTATACAGAGCTGAGTTGTTCGAAGCATGGTTAGCGCTAACCCTTGGTTAAGATGTATTAAAACCAATAGGTGTTCATGGCATTTAACCCTGGTTAGCGCTAACCATGCTTCGAGCAACTGGGCCCAGATCGCTAGAATTAAATTGCTCAGTAGCTTCTAGCAATGCAGAGACTTCTCGTCCAGAACAATCCTGAGCGCCCATAAACCATCAGCTATTCATGCTGAGCCAAGAGTAAATAAGGAAATACTTGAACGCCACAATTAATTAAACAAACTTAATTAAAAGTGCATGTAATAATGATCTGTAAACCTTCACAAAGAAACCATTTGTTCTAATTATACCTGAGATTACCATAACATCTGAAAAGCAGCAGGCAAGTTATAACCCACCCTACTAGCAGAGCCTTTCTTAAACTCCGAAAGAAGGACTCTGCAGAAATCGAGTCAAGCTCCCCAGCCCCAACGTGTGAGATAGTCAATCCGGTTTTCTGTCGTCAAACCGGTTTTTTTACCGCACGCAATAATTCTGTTGACAAACTTAAGGTTAAAGCTGAGCCCACCACACTGAACCCACGCGATTCGTCCTGGGCTCGAAATTGTATCCCGGCAACAACAAGCGCATACTCAATTCTTTCGGAGTTTAAGAAATTAAGGCTTTGCTAGCAGACAGGTTAAATCTCAACATGTTTCGAAAGTACAGTAGAAACCCGGTAACTCGAACTCGGATAACTCGAAATCCCCAGTTAACTCGGACTGAGTTTCAATTCCCTTGGATTTGATCCAACTTTTTGGTCATTTTTACTCAGTTAACTCGAACTCGGATAACTCGAAAACCCCACTAACTTGAACTAAATTTCGTTTTCCTTGATCACAATTTACCCCGATAACTCGAATTTCTGGTTTTTACCGTGGTTCTACTGTACTTCTCTTTCAGTTGAAAGTACAAATTACCATGTTGAAGTTAAAATATACACCGGTACCTACTTCCTTTTAACTACCCGTTAGCACGCACTCTTAATTTTGCTGTTACACATCAATTCGTTAGTATAGCGGGTCCGTTATATTTCTCGACCAACGAGAGCAAATTAATCTCTATAATCTACTGAATAATTATAGTAAAAAGGGTCCCCGTTCGTCGAACATCATAACACGAAAAACCCATTGTGAAATAATCCTAAGTTAATCATAATGTATCATGATTGACAGCTACTTCCGCTTAACGATATTATCGGGAATCGAAACCGCCCGCGGCCTAGTGTAAACCAGGTGAGCTCGAAGCTGAATTGCTAATACTTGTGAGGTGAATTTTACTTTTCACGTTGCGAGTTCTTACTCACGGAAGCAAACTCAGTGGAGAACTCGAAAATGAACCGTTTTACGAATCCTGTCCCAGAGGGTGTTGCGGAATTGGTCGACAACGAGAGTGGCAGATTAGCTGTGGTTTACAGGGTTCGTCAAACATGCTGTGGAAGCAAGAAACGCTTGCTAATTTTACTGGTCGTGCCGCTGCTTATCATTGCAATAGGGATCACTGTCACTGTTATCCTCACAAGAAGTAAGTCCATGCTAATATGCTCATTTACAGACGACTAACTCTTTAAGGCACCCTGCGAATACAGATTTAAACGTGGCTTCGAAAGCACATGATTCTATGGAGTAAGGCTACTCCATCGCACATTTATAATTTCACCATCCACGTCTTTGCAAAGCAGCTAGGGTTACCCTTCTACTAACTAAAGGTTATGGACAGGTAGCAGTCGTTCTTTCTTCCTTCACAGCCTTCTCACTTGATGAATCCAAGCGAGCAGAGGCTAAGTTTACAAACTATGAAAACACTTTTTTTGTTTCAGGCATATAAGTACTTCTTATTTTCTAGCTGAGGATGCACCGTGACTGAATTTTCTAAATTTTTTTCGTCACGTTTTGAGCTTGAAACGTGCTTTAAGACCCATGTTCACCCAAAACACATTTCGCGCCGCGCTGATTTCCGAACAGACCAAAACTCCGCGACTCGCCAGTGCCGGAGCGCTATTTTGCGAAAATAATCCACGTATCTAGCTTATTTCACGGAGTATCCTTAGTTTCTGTGTGTGTGCGTGTGTGTTTGCGTGTGTGTGTGTGTGTGTGTGTGTGTGTGTGTGTGTGTGTGTGTGTGTGTGTGTGTGTGTGTGTGTGTGTGTGTGTGTGTGTGTGTGATTTAAAGAAGAGTCGTCGTAACGGTAAGGAAAAGACCTTGTGCGCCGATGGTGGCGTTTTGTTAAAAATCACCGTTTAGTTTTGGGCTCAACCTTAGGAAAATTCTTCATACCTTGTTGGAATATGGTCTTCCATTATCAGGCTGCTGTCTTGTTCAATTTGTTTTGTAATTATGCCGGCAAACGTGACTTTTTCCTCTTAATTTGTTGATACATGGCTGCTGAAAGCGCTAGAGAATAATTCGGAAGAAATAGACTGTACTTAGCTTTATTTTTATTCAAAGAAACGAGATGATTGCCTCCGAACATGTATCTGTCGTAGCGATATTCCAGATTTCAATTGATTTCAGACCACAGGGTGCAGAGGAGTTCTGTTCGATCGTACACGACAAAGTGTCACCTTGTTAATTCCAAAATATGTTTGCTTTGTACGATAAAGATTGTCGAAATGAAATCCTTCGGATTTGTGAATGTTTTCTGCTTCCATATCCTTCTATATTCTCCGATCTTATCTCTTTCTGGTACGGTTTCAGCAATGTTTATTTGCATGTACCGCGGACCAAAGTACTGTGGGCGCGCACGGTTACAAAAGTTTGGCTTACAGTACAAGAAGAGTAAAGGGAGGAAACCGATTTAGGCTCAATTTTTTGATTCCCTGTAACTAACACGAAATTCAATGAAAAGGCCTCATTTTTCGTATATGGTTTGAAATTTTCACTTTTTAGCCAAATTGAACAAGAATTTTGTTGAAACGTTAGGAAAACTAACGTTTGTGGCAAAGGAGATTTACGGCCTCATCACACCGCTTTCGTTCAATGTGCACCGCAAAAACTGGTGACGGAAATGACGTATAGAGTATACCCTTACCAAAACAGCTGTAGTTTAAAACT
>JAEMWC010000104.1:1027500-1052500 GCA_016490735.1 Pachyseris speciosa | reverse complement strand
AATGGCATACCTAATAACCGTGTCAGCTATCAGATTTTACCTGCAGAGATAGGACTTGGACAAGAGATTCTTGTACAATTTCTTTGCATCAGAACCTTCAGGCAATGATTCTGCTAGTCGTGGAAGACTTTGGTGTACACACACTGCTTTGACAATCTGGAGAAAAAAGAATGAAAAATTAGACTTATTACATATTACAATGTGACATTATCTAATTTCAATAACAATGTATACAATTCAATAAAATAACATCAAGTTACAGTACTTCAGCTCCCATTTCTGTGGACAGTTGATTTGGTCCATTTCTGCTGCTGTGATTTTACATGTAAATATGTACAGTTGTAGATTTACATGACTGGGTGACCTATTTCATGCTGTAAACTTTCTTTTCCATTTTATTGTGTTCAAAAACCTTTTGGTTGTTGTCTTGCTTCCACTTTGGTAACATAACATCTGTATTACCCACATGTACATGTACATGTACATGTACATGTACATGTACATGTACATCCCCACTTATTAATCTTTGTAAGGTTACTTTCTGTTGCATTAGACTCCCAGGTATGCTATACCAGTACACTGTGTATATATCTGCACATTGTATTAAAACTATGACAGTAAAATTGTCTATTCTATTTATCCATCTAACCTGTCCTCGGATATTTTGACTTCCATGGAAGTATCCTGTCAAGTCACCATTAAAGTCCTCAAAGGGAAAACATGAATTAGACCACAGAGGCCCTAAGTTTTCAACAGTTTGTTTCAAATGAAGCACTTGGTGAATGTTAAAGGTCTGGAATCTTTTACCTATTTTTGAAATGAAAAATAAAGTAATAATATCAACATTAGCAATAATAACACTTCAATCAACTGAAATGTGATCAAAGAAAGGTAACTGGAAATGCCCTTTGCTATTAATCAAATTTATAAGTGCATCATAAGAAAATCATTTTCCATGTGCCCTGTACATGTGTACTTTGAATAATTTTATCAATAATTATGGTAGTGTTTTGATCAGTACACACTAGAGAAAGTTTTGAAATGTAGAACACCCAAACTCTCAAAATCGCAACTTCTGAATGGCTGAAGAAAATTTAAGAACAGAGGAGGTTTAATGACTGAAGAAAAATTACTTTTTGAACAGATGGCTTGAGCCATATGAATTTATTATTTTTTAATTTATTATTTTTAACTGATAGCCCAAGCCATTTGAACAGCATCCCATCCCCTTTGAACAGCTGATAAAGGGCTTTCGGTTTCAAAATGACCACCCATTAGGAATGTGTTTGCATGAGAGGTCATATTAATTTTTATGTACATGAAGTTTCATGAGGGTTACACTGTATGCACTAATGCAGTGTGGACTACCTCTCCAAAGATTTGATTCAATTTGATTTGGCGTTAATTGGTAAATGAAGAGCTACATGTACTATGTACTATGTAGAGATGTTGCCAATAAAGTCATTATTATTATTATTATTATTATTATTATTATTACTATTATTATTATTAAGAACAACAAATGCTGAAAGCATTCATTATGCTTACCATAAAGGTATGGTGCTTGTGCGCAATAAAGTTTTAGGAAGATGTCAGCCTCTTGCATGTCTGTTTCAGAAATACTGTCCTTTAAAAGGCGGTAGACTCCTCCAACAAGGAAGGCAAGGTGAAAAAGACACTGTTCCTCTATTTTGCCAAACAGCAGTGGAATTGAATAGTAGAGTAGAAATGCCCTCTTCTCATTAGCTGAAACAAGTCAAGTGGTACTGTATATTAATCTGACATCTGATATAATCTATAACTGAACAAATGTTTATGTTAGCTTAAGTACAGTGTACAGTAAGTCTGTTTGTAAACAATTATGTATTATGGACTGTACTTTATTTTGTTTATTTGCCCATCTTATGCATGTGTGGGTTCAATACAAAGTGTAAACAGCTGACTAGTTGTATTTGTACATTACATTCAAAGAAATTCAGTAATGAATTGAACAGTGCTGTTTTTATTTTATTTTTATAACTTCAAAAAAGGGGGCTCTAGACTTAAAACCAGACATAATACACCATAAAGGGGAAAACCCACTGATCACATTGCAAAAAATGTCACCTTTTAAACCTGCTGAATCATTTTCATTGCAAATGTATTTTGAAACTTCCATTACTGTGATTGACAGTTATCGAAAAAAGCAAGTTCTTGTTAAGTCTGGTTTTTTTTTTAATTGAAAGGTGCAGAAAGTGAATAAGGGAACATTGCATGCCACACAGTCTCATTCTTTTGTTTTCAGTTCAGCAGACTGGCTGGCCACTGTAGTCCCGTTGTAATTATGATATATCTGGTTCTATTTGGGCTACAAAGACGCTTAAAACGGGAAAATACTCCATGTTTGATAGGAAAAGTTATGATCCAAATTATTACGACGCGCTAACTGTGGCAATGATATTTATTTGCGAGTGAAAACTGCGTGAGTTGAAACAGGAGCCGGCAAGCGTTGTGTCTCATTCTTTTGTGTTAAGTTTAGCACCCTGGCTGGCCGCTGTAGTCACGTTCACGTTGTTGAGCCAAGTATGAAAATATGATATCTCCAGTTCTATTTGGGCTACAATAACGCTTAAAACGGGAAAATACTCTATCTTTGATAGCAAAAGTTATGATCCAAATTATTAAGACGCGCTAACTGTGGCAATGATATTTATTTGCGAGTGAAAACTGCGCGAGTTGAAACGAGAGCCGACGAGCGTTATGACACATTCTTTTGTTTAGTTTAGCATCCCGGCTGGCCGTTGAGACAATATCTCCGGTTCTATTTGGGCTACACTCTACCTTGAAGGCAAAATTTATTATCTGAATTATCACAACGCACCGAGTATGGCAAGAATATTTTTTGCGACCGAAAACTGTGTGCCGTTGAAAGAAGAAACGCTTTAACGTACGAGACAAACATTAAGTTAAATACCGTCGCCCGCGCGGTGAAAATGCAGAGGTCTTGAGGAACTCGGACCTCCTAGCTCACTGTTTTATCCTCAGAAATCATCATTGCGGCAAGGAATAAATAAGAAAAGCGTCTACAAATATAAACAAACAAGTTAAATCTCTTCAAGGTCTACGCAGTGCTCGTTTCGCAAAATACAGATCTTTAAATTTAGAAACTCTACACTTCCGGTGTTTTATTCCTCTCTTAGCTTGTCACACACAGAAATCGGACTGTTGTAGTGCTTGATATCTTAAATTCTACGGATTTTTTTATTTCTTTGTTTCGTTTCGTTTCGTTTCATTTCGCAAAATACAGTAAGCTTGCTGTAATTTAAGATATTTCAAAGTTTCTTCTTTTATGCGCTGAACAATGCGACATGGAGTTGTTCTTGCCCTGAGCCGGTTCTACGATGAAGTCGGCAAGTGAAGTCATATCATTCCCCAACGGGAGATTACTCTCCCGTTTCCGGTCACTGCCCACTTCCGTCACCAGTTATTGCGGTTCACATCGAACTAGTCATGTGACGCTTGTTTCCTCCCTTTACTCTTCTTTTACTCGGCACTTCGTTCCTCTTTCGGAAAGCTTTGCTTTCCGAAGCTTATTCGTTGCCCATCGGGCAAAGATCATATGCACCCGCGGCCAGCGTCAGTTCGACGCGGTATATGCAAGTAAACATGGAGGAAAGCAATACAAGAGAGACAAGGTCGGGAGATATAGAAGGATATGGAAACAGAAAACATTCACAAATCAGAAGGATTTCATTTCGACAATCTTTATCGTACAAAGTAAACATATTTTGGAATTAACGAGATGAGACTTTGTCGTTTACGATCGAACAGAACTCCTCTGCACCGTGGTCAGACCTGGGAGAGTTGTTTGATCACTTCGATTTAATTTATTAGAGAAAGAACCGGACCAGAACGGGTTTTGCACTCGATAATGGATTGCCATGGAGTCTACTGCAGGTTTCCCTGCAGTTCATTTCTCATCGCAACAATTTCTATAACAATTTCGTTAAGAGCCAATCATATTCGAGCATTTTGTTATTGACACAATTAATACAGGTATAGTCCTATGTATCTCCTTTTATGTAATGTTTAATAAATGAGCAGGAGTGATTTATCAAGTTTAAAACCCGAGGCGCAGCCGAATGTTTTAGGACTTGAGAAAACACGAATTGCGAATTTGTTGAATGGCTTAAAAACTTTACCGTACATCTATCTATTCTTATACTAAAATTTAGACTTTGGGTTATTTTGGCCTAGAAAATCAAATGTAAAATTTAGCCATGTCTTTATCAGATATAAAGACGCTCATTAAAAATTGATTTCTTTTGATAGCTGAGTTAATCTTTTGTCTCACGATTGAGTCACAAAGATGTGCATCGCAATGTTTCGACCGCTATACTGCTGGTCTTCATCAGGCGATGGTGTCGACTGGTTGCGTGTGAGAATAAGAAGCACCGTGGCTGGTCGTGATTGGTGTGTTTCGATCCTCGCATAGGCTGTTGTTGATTGGAGGATTTCGATCCTTGTCGTTCAGAGTAGAAATTGCTCCCTCATCGGTCCGCTTTGGTACTGATCGGCTGTTGTGTCAGGGTTCGCACGCACCATGAAATTCCTTGAAAGTGCTTGAATTTGAAAATCAAAATTCAAGGCCTTGAAAGTCAGTGAAAAGTACATCGGGTCCTTGAAAAACCTTGAAATTTGCTGTTTTACTGTTTCCACTTAGTGGAAGAACTAGAAAAGACTTAGACTTGAACAAATCTGGCAGTTATCCCTTAAACCCGATTGTCTAGTATCACATTCTAAAGGCTTTTTTTTTTTACTACATGGAGTGCTTGAAAAATTTGTTTTGTGCCCTGGAATGTCCTTCAAAAGTCCTTAAAATTTTAGTCCAACAAAGAGTACGAACCCTGTTGTGTTGTCTGATCGTGGGCACCCACGCTTCAGGAATTTCAATTCCACTGTCCCTGTTAATAATGTTGTTAGGGTGAAGTCTTATGTGAATAGCTTCTTTAACCCTACGGGTGTACCAATGCCGGTCTCGGTCAATAAATTTAACTTCGTCCCAGAGCGGATAATGTCCGGTCGCGTTGCTATGTTCTGAAACGGCGGAGGATTGGGTTCTAGCAATCCGTATGTCTCTATAGTGTTCCTTAATCCGTTCATGCATAGATCTTCCCGTCTCTCCAATATAAACCTTACCACATTCGCAGGGAATCTTGTAGACTACTACGTCTTGTTTTACTGGATCGACAATGTCCTTAGGTCGCACTATGTGTGGTCTAAGAGTCGTGTCAGATCTGAAAACAGTCCGTTTTCCTTGTTTTTGTAGGCAACGGCGAAGAGCCTCCAATGCGCCTTTGACGTATGGCAGAACCACAGTAGATTTTATTCCGGGTTCAGGTTCTTTAGTGGTTGTTCGTCCCTTGGTTTTCGTAAGATTTTTTACAAACGAAAACGGATAACCGTTGGAAACAAACACCGGTGAGAGGTGTTTCTTTTCATGACAGATAACTGATGGTTTTGTTATGAGGTGTTTAGATCGATCGTACAGGCACTTGACAATACCGCGTTTTACAGATTGCGGGTGGTGTGAATCATACGCTAGGTATTGGTCAGTATTGGTCAGTCTGTGTAGGCTTTCTGTAAACACTGGTAGAGAGGTATCCATTCGAATCCTTGATGATCAACGTATCAAGGAAGGGAATTGAGTTGTCATTCTCAGTTTCCATTGTGAAACGGATCGTCGGCTGTTGACTATTGAGGTGTTGTAAGACCGAATCAACTTTGTCACGATTTAAGATGGTAAAGGTGTCATCCACATAGCGTTTCCAGATCTTAGGTGTACAGGGCGTCGATGTCAAAGCTTGCTCCTCAAAACCCTCCATGTAGAGATTAGCTATCACTGCGGATACCGAGCTACCCATGGCTGCTCCTTCTTGCTGTTCGTAAATCAGTCCATCATACTGGAAGTATGTGGATCTAAGAATGAAACTCAAGAGGTCTGCAATCTGCGTAGGTGTTAGAGTCGTGCGGTTGGCAAGGCACGGGTCAGCTTCTAGTTTTCGCAGTGCAGTCTGTACTGCTCCTTCGATTGGAACGTTCGTGAACAGAGACACTACGTCGAAAGACACCATGATCTCGTTTTCTAGTACCATTTCACCGTTCACAATGGACACAAAATGAGCAGAGTTGTCAACTGTGTACTCTGAGTTCCCTGTTAGGGGAGATAATACATCGGCTAGGTAGGAAGACAGATCATAAGCAAAGGTGTTCACACAAGAGACTATAGGTCTCAGTGGTGTGTTGGCCTTGTGTATCTTGGGAAGGCCATAAATTCTAAGTGCTTGCTTATGCTTGGGCCTGATCTTGTTACACACAGAATCTGTCAGGTGTCCACCTCGCTTCAGGCTCAGAAGTTTTTCAGTCAACGTTCGGCTTAAGCGGTCCGTTGGGTCCTTCTTAAGAAGTCGGTATGGACCAGTCTCAATCAGTGCCTTCATCTTATCATGATAGGTGTTCTTATCTAGCACTACACTGGCACGACCTTTATCTGCTGGGAGACTCATGATGGAGGCATCCTCTTTCAAACCTTTGAGTGCATGTCGCATCTCCCTGGTAATGTTAGGTTTGGGAGGCTTAGCCCGTTGGAGAATAGAGTTCACGCTTCTCTTGACAGTGTCGGCCTGTTCTGCGTCAAGTGGTCTTATGGCAGACTCCACTTTAGCAATTATCTCAGTCGCTGGGATGCTACTAGGTGTTACAGCGAAATTTAACCCTTTCTGTAGTAACGACACTTCGGGGTCACTTAAGGACCTGGAGGATAAGTTGATAACCCATTTGGATTTGTTGACTTGAGGTGTTATGTCGACATGAGGTGTTCTACCAGAGGACTGTTTCTCGAGCAATAGGTTATCAAACTTATCTTTCTGCCTGTCTGTGGTTTTATTAAACAGTCGTTGTGTGTTGCATCTGATCTTTTCAAGTATCTCAGAAGCATCTTCAGGCGAAAGAGTGGCTGTTATACTCTTCGCAGTAGAGTGGCTACCTTTTATCGCATCTCCCTTAGCTCTCTGAGCTAATCGTATTCTCTCTCTTAGCAATCTCAAGGATGCTACTTCGGCTACTCTGTGACCGCCTCTTGTTGGAACTCGCGAACGGACCCGAAGGTCTCTAGGAACAACATGGTTCCTTGCACACCTTATAAGAAAGGTGAGATGATTGACATAACGCGCCAGCTTGTGTGAGCATCGCTCGTGTCGACGAATCAACCTTAGGGCTGTTCGCCCATATTTCAGGTCAATATTATGAAAGGTGTTCGTCATCGTGGTTTCAAATGATAGCTGAGATAATTTTTTGTCTCACGATTGAGTCACAAAGATGTGGATCGCGACGTTTCGACCGCTATACTACTGGTCTTCATCAGGCGATGGTGTCGACTGGTTGGGTGTGAGAATAAGAAGCACCGTGGCATGTCGTGATTGGTGCGTTTCGACCAGCAGTATAGCGGTCGAAACGTCGCGATTCACATCTTTGTGACTCAATCGTGAGACAAAAGATTAACTCAGCTATCATTTGAAACCACGATGACGAACACCTTTCATAATATTGATTTCTTTTGTACTTTTCTCTTGACTTATTAATGAGTTTTTTTTGAATAATTTACTAGAATAATGGTCGAAGAGCGAAGCAACACAACAAAGGAAAACAAACAAACAAATAAACAAATAAAAATATTTCCAATCTTCCAGTACCGATCATTATCATTTACCAGAGTTGCTGGACTGTCAGTGACCTGAACAGTTACACGTGAAGCCATAAGCTATTGATTGAAGTAAGAGTAACAAAGCAGAAGAGTTGAATGACACAAGTAATTAAGCAAACTTCATTTTATGATCTCCAAAACCAGGTAAATCCAATTGTTGTTGCTGGGGAGTCGGCCTGAATAATTCTAAAATTCTCGATTGGTTTAATTTTCACTTTTAGAAATCAATGTAAAATCGCACGCAAAGATGTAAACTAAAAACATTGAATTCATTTCATTGGTTAGAAGCCCGCAAGAAAATGATTCGCCTCTTGATTTAGCTGATCATGAATGACCTGGAAATAGTTTATTATTCATTTTTTTGTGAACCGCTCCGACCATTAATCTCAGGTCTTAGCAATTTTCAATCCACAACTTTCAGACCATGAGAAGAAAGCCGATGAAGCTGGCAAGCCTGAAGAAACTACGCCAGGATATCGTAAGTTGCCATTTCTTTTCTTTCGCATTTGCAACAATCAAGATTTCCGTTTAGCTACTGTTCTATTTCACCTCGCCTTTTGAAGGGAATGTCGGTAAGGTGAATGACAGCCGAAATCATCCTAAACCACGCAGAAGTGAGATTTTTTATTGATTTTATTGACCAAAAAATCATATTTTAGGTCCTCTACAGCTGGGAGTGCATCCCAGAGCTTAGGGGCAGCGGCTTGGAAGGCTCTTTCCCCATAAGATTTAAGATTATACAGCACAATGTATACAATGTATCCCGGTAGTTAGGTACCTTCAGCAAGTTTTTATATGTTGA
The DNA here is from genome assembly GCA_016490735.1 of Pachyseris speciosa. NCBI lineage: Eukaryota > Metazoa > Cnidaria > Anthozoa > Scleractinia > Pachyseridae > Pachyseris > Pachyseris speciosa. The sequence goes on along the minus strand of JAEMWC010000104.1, from coordinate 1,043,957 downwards.
TTTTACCGTTAGTCGTCTGTCACCCGTATCTTTAGCATTAATTAGATAGATAGATGAATCACAGAACTCTGGGTTCAGTCACACTACACTATACCCCGACTGAAACATTTATTTGGGAAAAAAATATTTCTGTAATGCATCCGCTTATGAGACTACAACATGTGATCGACCATCTTCCGCGCAGAGAAGTAAGTTTAGCACGGCCTGTCTCGCATTGCATTGTAGATTAATACTCCCCTCTTTTTTGGTAAACGTGACACTTGATATCTATTTTCTTAGTCCAGTTCATTGCTAGCTTCTTGCACTCTCTCTGCTTACTCTTGTCTCCTTTAGCTCTTAAGAAAGTTATTGTGAACACGCCCTTCAATTTACTTCTAACGGCAGCTAAATCAGCTGTTTTAACGTTTCCCTGAATTTTCTCTTAACTGCGTCCTCGGATGGATATGACCTCAGGTGGATAAAAGCGTGGACCCTTGTGACGATGAATTGCGACCTCGGATAATTTTTTTGTTATCTGTTCTTTTCTTAGGACCGAAGATTTGCGAGACTGCAGAGTGTTACAACATCTCACGCGGTATGTGGAATGTGTTGACAGTTGCGAATTTGACACGATCATGTATGCATTACTCTTCTACTATTTCCCACAAAAAAACGGCGGATCGCAGCTCCTATAGGCTCTAAATTTCATTGCAACAACAAAACTTTATGTCGCTCTTGTACTTTACAAATTTAACACATACACAGAAATTAACATATGAAAATTAAATAAGTAGAAAGATAGAGCCTGGAGGCTAAGTAACTGTTTGTAATATAGTCTAGTTTACCCTTACTTAAGATATTGTGTTTCAATGTGGGAATCGACATATCAGAGTAATTTAAATCGCGTTATTCTTCTGCAAAAGAAGATAATAAGAATAATATCTAAAGTTACTTTCGATTCCCACACTAATGTTCTTTTCAAAGAACAGGAGATTTTGAAATTCTCTGACATTTATTTATACCAGATAGGTAAATTCATGTATCTATTTAAAAGAGGTTTACTTCCTAATTATTTCCGTGATATGTTTAATCTCGCAAGCCAGTTACATTCGCATTATACTAGAAATTGCAACCTTTTTTACACACCTCCCTGCCGAACTAATATTCGAAACTTCTCAATTCGGTTTCAAGGACCTAAGTTTTTCAACTCGTTAAGTCTGAAAATCAAAACATTGAAAGCATCCGTTTTTTTGGGAAAATTCCTTCTTTCTTAGGCAAATATACTCATTGTTGAGCTACATACTTCTTCTTTACTTTTCTTTTCTTTTCTTTCCTTTTTAAAATAATACATTTCATATTTCATGCTGTCTCCGTAATTTCTATGATGTACCCTACATTGTCAGGAAGCTTATAGTTCATAAGGCCCCGGCTTCTATATAGGCTTTCTTGTCATTACCACCTTAAACATTTGTAGTCTATCGTCTTAAGTTTAAGTTATTATAAATTTCTTGTGTTTCGTATTTTTAAATTTCTAGTGTTTTGTATTTTTATGTGGTTAATGGCAAATAAAATGGGAGAAAATGGAAAAATGGAAACTGGGGAGTTTGGGTCTAGCCTCCAGTTTGAAACAAATTAAGGAGAACAGAACTATTAAGAAAGTAGTTTAGTAGACTGAAAGGAAAGGATGACACTAAAACATACTTTCAGAGTGTTGTAGTGACAGTAAATTAAGTTTCACGGTTTTTGAGAAATTGACGACATTTAGTTTTAAGTCTACTGGGATATTTTCCCCGAAAGCAGTCGCTACAAAGGCAGTCATTTGTTTTCCAGAGTTAGTGCACACCTTAGGTTTATATAAATTTTGTTTGGAAGCATATCTGGTGTTACACCCGTGAATACTACTTGCATATTGAAAATCACTTTGAAACACATCTGGTAGCAGACCATTGTGCCATAAATGCGTGAATTTTAAAGCATGGAGTCGATACACATTATTTACTTTTAGAACGTCTAGCAACTTCAGAAAAGGGAGGGCGCTGTCAGTTTCATTACCAAATGTACCTGCAAAAAATATAAGCCTTATAGAGTGGTTCTGTTTTCTTTGAATTTTGTTTATGTCACATTTATACGCGCTTCCCCATGCTAATATAGCGTGAGAGATGTAAGGGTAAATAATATTGGAATAAAGTTGTCTCATCTGAGAAAGGGTTAAAATGCCTGAGTTTAGCTAGTATCCCATTGTTGGGAGACATTCTTAAACCTACAAAAAATATTGATACTGAAGGATGCTGTCTCATCTAAGAGTACACCTAAGTATTTGATTCGATCTTTTCGCTCCAGCAAGCAACTACGACCGTCTACACTTTCTATCTTGGTATTTAATGCCAGGTATTTTTTCTTGGGCGATTGAATAACCATGAAATTTGTTTTAGAGAAGTTAATTGACAATTTGTTAGCATCGCACCAAATCCGCGCATCTCGAAATCGGACAATAATTGGAAGGATCAGATTCGTCGCCCCCTTTATCAACCGGTGGGATAAAATCGCACCTCTCTTGTTTTAGGGCTATGGTCCATTGTTTCTGTTGTTCGTTCTTTGTTCACCTGATGGGTTACGAGCCATTTACGTGAGACCTTGTAAATGCATCGAAATTGGACTGCAGGAGAAGGCCGGGAGTTAGAACGGGTATCGAAAATGCGCGCAAGGCCACCGCGTGGCGAGTCCGCGCTATCTTTTCGCATCGCAACGCAGGCTATTCAGTTATGGAGGTTTGATCAGGTTATCCCATGTAGTGGTTATTAGAACGTAGGTTGTCTCTAAATTTTCGCTCATTTGCCGCAGCTCTCTTTCACCGTAGCGTAAAAGTATAATGTAGAGCGTCTGAAGAGGTTCCCAGTCTGAATTCAAACTTACGTTTACGTATAAAATCATCTGGAGTAACCATTCACAGCGAAGCTTGTCAGCACTCTTAGCAGATCAGTCGCACTGTTTGTTTCTCATCATCATAATCGTCATCTTCCGGCCTGCCGCACTCTCCCACTGGATAAAGATTTAGGCTGGGTTTGTTTCGTACTATGGTATAAAACGATTCCTTGGAAAACTTCCTTATTTTCTTGGGAGTGCATCATAAATCTTGTGACGATTTTCTTGAAACATTTTAACTTTATTCATTATTTTACTGAAGCTATTTCAAGTCAGTTGGATAAAAGCGTGGACCCTTGTGACGATTTTTACTCCTACACGTGCGGAGGCTTCTTCAAACGTCATCAACTTGGAGCCAGTCAGAGTAAGGTTGATGCGATGACGATCCTTAATGACGACAACATGAAGGTCTTACGACGTGCACTGCGGAATATTATGGGATACTCTCAGGTTTGACTCATTATCTTCAATAAGCCATTTTCGAGCTGCTTTTAGCCTCTCCATAAAGACGAGGAGTGGCGCGAAAATGAAGCTGATTACCACATGCAGAACTTTGCTCCAGGACTCGCTTTGTAGTAGAGGCTGAACTGAATTTTGCTTGTCACACAAATTATTAGTGAACAGGTGTTGGCGCGTAACGTATTTGAAGAAAATGGGAATTCAAGCACAGCCTTAAAATGCCTCGTCAGATTTAGTAAACAGTTTTTTGCTGACCTTTTATGCTTCATATATATCCATGTGGCTTTGTTGTGTTTAAATGGTATCCTACAGTAATGATTTTTCACCTGCGAACGCTTAGATCAAGCCCTCCCCTATAACATAAAAAGTTTTCCCTGCTTAGCGTGCTCAATTTCTTTCTGTCAGAAACAAAGTAGGAAATTTGTTTGTCTTGCGGAAAGTGCAAACCATTTCTCTGATAAATTTTCACTTCTCACGTCTGTTTTTGCGTCTAGTTTTTGCTCTATGGCTGAATGATCTGCACTAGGGATATCTTTTTAACAGCAAGCTAATAACCAGTATTAAAATGAAATGTGTTTGTGCTCCCTTTATACAACCGTTGACCTTGTTTGTGAAAATACTTGCAGAGCTCATCGATAAAGAAAACCGCCAAGATCTTCAATTCGTGCGTCAACACTTCTGCCATCGATAATCGAGGAACTGCTCCTCTGGCAGAGTTGATTGAGGAATATGGCGGCTGGACAGTGACTGGGAAAGGAATAAACTCATGGACAGTGGCAGAAAAAATGGGCAGAATCTTAAGGGACCTTAATGTGCAGACCTTGTTGTCAATAGCAGTTGGAACGGATTTGATGGATTCAAGCAAACACATTCTGAAAGTAAGCCAAAAGATGACAGTTTATATTCTAGAATATACTCGATTACCAGTCTATCCCTGTGATACTTGACAAAATGTATTTCCAAAGAATTTACCTTGCGCAGAGAGCGCAGGTCAGGAGTATTTTATATAATAGACGGTTTAAACCTAGCGTTTTGATTTTCTAGAAGAGTTTGAATTTTAATTACAGACGCACGAATATAGTCATTATCAAAACAAAACAAACAAACAAACAAATAAATACACAAATAAAAAATAATGTATTAAATAAATTGATTCCACTTTCCCGTTTGTGCGTGCTATGATAACGCACGGAGGACGGAGACTTCTGACCGGCATTGATACCAGTGTAGCTATAACATGTTATAAGAACAAGAGGTTACTTGTAGCCTACACTTGTGCCAGTCTTAATGTGGGTGACCACTTAAAGGTATAGTTCCCTACAGACCCGTACTTTCATCCGTGCATCACGTCGTACTCAGATCTAAAGCGTTAATGCGTGAACGAAAGGTACGCGAAAACACAAAAGCCACCGGGCGCGAAAACACTATATGTTTACTGCAAATTGCTGTATAAGGAAGTGGAAATTTTACAAACGAAAAGCTAAGAAAGTTGCTTTTTGTTGTTGTTGTTTTTTTAGTTTGGTCTGGCCATGCTGGGAATGTCACCGAGTTATTATACCAAAAACACAGGTGAAAGCCTTAAGGTTAGTTTGGGTACTACTGATTTGCATCCCTCAGTTCCTTGCTTTAAGCTGCTTTAGTTTCCTTCGCGTAGTTTGTTGTTCGTTTGCCCGTCTGTTGGCGTTAAGCTGGTTCACTTTTGGTCGTCGGTTTGCTCAAGAAGTCAGTAGCTGTGTTAAAATAAACTCTTCAAAACATTCCTGGCAAGAAAACATTGAAACTATCGTCACATTTGTTGACAATTTGATCATTTCATTTCATATCCGCAGTTCATATATGATTTATTTCATATCTATCATTAACACTCTTCACTTTCACGGGAACATATAAACCCACAGTTGACCTGCTCCTAACGTCAGTGGCTTCATAGCTCAGTTGGTTAGAGCGTCGCACCGGTATCGCGAGGTCACGGGTTCAAACCCCGATTAAAACCTAAATTTTTTTTCAGGCTTCTTTATGCAATTGCATAAATTGCGTTCACAACTGCGAGGATCATTCTTCATTTCATTTCAGATCCGCAGTTCATACATGATTTATTTCATATACATCGTTTACAATAACTAAATTAGAAAACGTTGAAACTATCGTGAGATTTGATTTCAATAAGAAGGAAACGTTAACACCATTTAATCGAAGTCAGCTTTCTTTATGTTTACAGAATGCTAATCCCTCCCAAACGTTTTGGACCGAGGATGTCTGGAACCGAATTGCAGGCTAAAATGTAAAATGGTTAGTTAGGAACTATGATAAAATTATATTAATCCTTTGTTATAAAAGCTTATCTAATGACTTTCACTTGCTATTACAGTTAAATCAGGTCAAGCGTACCCCCCTAGGGTTCATCAATGAGTTGATTATTTGAACATTGAACCCGTTAGCTTAAAATCCCACAATATTGTTCATTCCGAGGAATCCTAAAAATAATAAATTTGAACGGAGCGAAATTAAACACAGCTGATAGCGTACAGAGTTTTAAACAACCAAAAATATTGACGAGAAAACTTGCTAGAACTTCGCCTGAAATCCTTTTATCACGAATAAGACTTCTACAATCTCTATGGGATGTAGAAAGCAAACAAACTGCTCGATAATAACATTTACAATCCGTTTTTCACCTATAACTTCCAGTCACCGATGGACACCATGTTGGACGCTTCGATTTCCCATATAAGGAGCATCGTTTGTTCGCTTAGTCCAATCAGCAATCGAAGTTTGATTCCAATATTTAAAAAATGATTGCATTATTCGAAACGACTAACGGGTTCAATGTTCAAATAATCAACTCATTAATGTAATCTAGGGGGGTACGCTTAACCTGACTTGACTGTAGTATCGTGAATTTAATACAATTCAAATGCATCGGAAGAAGAGGGTCTGAATGGGGGTAACTCGACAACACCTAACACTTAATTTTTTGGCTCTGTAACATGAAACAGTTAAATTTTAGGCATTTTAACACTAACAGTAAAAAATTTCAGTAATGTTTTTCCAGAAAGAAGCAAATAGGCCCCCAAAAGGCCAATACACTAAGTTTAGTATATCACCGAGTTTTTGGCCATTTTCCAACAATTTCCGATTATTTCAAGATTTCCGAAGGCTACCGAAGACTGGCGAAGATTTCCGAAGACTACCGAAGATGTCAGAAGACTGCCGAAGATTTCCAAGAAGAAATCCGAAAATTTTCGACTTCATTTTTGTAGTTATATTCACATGGGAAAGAAATATTTTTTGCAGTTTACAGATTCGAATTTTTTCAGGGAGAGAAATCCTTGTAATTCACTGTAATTAATGTAATAACAGAATATTTTTTAATCATTAAGATAGGATACAATGTACAATGCTCAACAAAAATGTTCCTACAAATCAAGGCGAAAAGGAGCGCGGATGGCACGACCACATCTGCTGAACGTTATGTCAGATGAGGTATCATCACTGTCATCTACACCACCGTCTGAGTCGCTGTCATATTCATCCTCTTGCACAGGTAGATCAGTCATGTCACCAACAGCAACAACTGCAACCATGCTTTCGTTCACGAATGTGATTCCGGGCACGCCATGATTGTGATCTGTAGCTCATGGCATGCAGGTATTTTGCTCGATTCCTCCTCGATTTTCTGTGTCTGGATCGACTTGTACATCCTTGTGGAATATGACCTTCGTACAAGAAAGTTGACTGGAATATACTGCTAGCCGCAGGGCTCCTGTTTGTCCTTCGTAGTTTCACTGCGTACCGTTCTTTGCCTGACAGGACCATATTGGTCAACCAACTCCTTCATGGCTTTTTCAATCTGAGGATGCTACCGGCTGGAGGAGGTTTCATCACGTTTACATCTCCTAACTCCAAACTGGATTTCGGAACCGGATAGTACGATTTCTCTTGTGTTAAGTACTTGGCACCCCACTTCGTTGTTCTTTTTAAAGATTCCTTGGAAATCGTGCCAAAGTCTTGGGCATACTGCAGAGCAGTGAAAGTCTCGTTTTTGAAGTGGGAGACTGCATGAGGGTTCTCCACTTGAGTTGTTAGCAATGTACGTAGGTCAATATCACCAAGGTAGTCCTCGCTTATATTCTGCACGTTATCTTGTAGTCGTTTCATCCCTTGTTTGAGGAGCACCAACGATATCTGTGTTTTGTTTGAGTCAGTTCCTTCAGGGCCATTTGTTGCTGCGGTTTCTTTCATGTTGTAGTAGCGGTTTACTTCAGCGACTGTGATGCTAATATATTCGTTCACAGATGAAACATGGCGCACAGCATCTTGAAGAGATAATTGGACCGCGTTTATCGTTTGTGCACTAATTCCAAAACTGTCATAGAGACACCCGAGGGTGTGAAGGAAGGACACTGTGCCAGTAAGCCCCGAAACCAATTTGATTGCTCGAGCAGCTATGTCCGACACAAAAATAGTGTTCTGCAAGGAACAGATTCCATGGAATTGCGTTAAGGTGCAGTTTTCTTCAGTTCCATTGGCAGTTCCTTCATGGCCAGTGCCCATCAAAGTCTCGACTGTTGCAGTTATAGGGATTAAAGGACTTAACCTTGTGATCTTTGTTGTCGGTGAAAACAATGTTGCCTCCATAACCATACAGCCTTCAGGTTTCCCAGAATACTGATGGACATGGGTCGAAAAAAGAGTCTACAAGCTTCTACAGCCCCTTTTGAGCACAGGCTCAAAGTTCAAGAGTGATTTTATTGCCGATTTTCCAAGAGCAGATAAGAATTGACAGTGCTAAAAGACCATGGGGTTTTCACGAAAAACCTTCTAAACACTTATTTAACAGTATTTTCTCCAGAAACGGTAAACATTAAAAAATTGGCCAATTTAACAGCAAACACTAAAAATTATGGGCAAATAACACTAAACACTAAACCCCATTCAGACCCTCGAAGAAAACAAGGTAATGGCTCAGCTTCCAAAAAAATATGACAACAGCGACTAGACTAAAAACTTGCTTTATAAAAAGTCTAAAACATCGTATCAGATATAATAATAATAATAATAATAATAATAATAATAATAATAATAGGGAGACCACTAATTCTGTAAAAGTTGGCTATAAGAAGATTGTTGTTGTTTATGTTTTTTGGAGGGGTGGGGTTTGGTGGTGGGGGTGGGGTGGGTAGATTCCAATTATCCGATGTCTTTTTCCTCGTTTATCGAGTGAAAGTTTAAGTAAATCGAACTCAAGGATAGTGCACCCCTGCTATTGGCAAAGGTTTAATAATTTCCAGTGTGTCCATTAGTTTCCAGTGTCTCTGGGTATAATCTGGACCTGAGAGACTAATAATTTCAGAAACCCACATGTAATTAACAATTTTAATCCATGTAATTTAATCCTCTATGTTTCGTTAGATTCGACGGGCGTACCAAGCCTACATGAAAACCATTGCTCGCCTACTTGGAGGAGGTATTTACGCTGAGGAGAAGATGATCGAGATATATAACTTTGAAAAGCAACTCGTAAATGTACGTTGCATTTAAAGTTCACCACCCCAACTAGGTGCGAAACGAGGCTACAAAGGAAGGGAAATCGCTTTCTCTCCATGATATGATGTATTAGGTCCTTTTAAGGATAATTGAACATATGGCTGTGCTAAAAAAATAGCAGAATCCTGTATAGTTCTGTTAGGATTCATAATACGAAGGTATAAGGAAACCACCTCACTCGGCTTATCGCACGGTCCAAATACGTCGCTATCCTAAGTTAGTACGCCGTATATATTAAGTGCACGGACGGATGCGCGGTACGCGCTCTGATGCTTCTTCCTAAAAACCACCGTTCTTTTCTTCAGGGTATGGAGGGCAATCTCTACTCGGAGGATTTGGTTGAAATGCTCGAGCAATATCGTCGCTCAGGGCGTTCCCTGGATTCCTTGGACAAGACAATATCCGACTTTTGCCTCGATTCATTTTTTGATGTAAGTACAACAGTGAACATCTTGTTTCGCTGGGACCGCCTAAGAATAATTTCCTGATGTCCCTGTTTATGTTTTCATTAGCACATTATATCACACAACAAGTTACGAAGAAGTGGACTCTATAAGCTAAAAAAGGTTATAACATAGCTGGCAAATTCGTGTAGTTAATTCAATTGCGCGAGCGTGCTTCATATTCCCTATTGTGCACGCTGATGACGTAGCAGAGGGAATTTCTCTTTACACAATATACAATATTTAAACTACCTCGTTGAAAAAAACAATTGGTTCATGTGCGTTCATCGAGATATGAAGCACTTAGGAAGTTTGGAGAGCACTCAAGAAGCTATAGTTGCCCTTGGCTACGCCTCAAGAAACTCTTACGCATCTTTCGTGCTCTCCAAACTTCCCGCGTGGTGAACTACTCTCAAGATATCGAATCACCAAATATTTTGAGACGTCCTGAAGTTTTCCAGGGGATAACAACTCATTATACAGTGGCGTGCTAGGTAGCCTAGCCGTTGAGAAGGGGGAGGCTGGAGTTGACAGCGTTTAATTACCAGCTCAATCCCTGTGACTTTATAAATTCTGGCCTAATATCTATTTTAGGTGACGTCATTACTTATGTTGCCCCTGTGCTGTAGAATTACATACATACATACATACATACATACTTACATACATACATACATACATACATACATACATACATACATACATACATACATACATACATACATAACTTTATTTACCCTCGGATTGTAGAGTAGCTTGTGCAGCTAATATCTCCGAGCACCGCCACACCGGGAACTACGCCCCCTACTCTTTTCGAACAGTGTGTGGGTTCTTTTACGTCCCACAGAATCAATTATGAAGAATTGTGAGACGGGGCCTACGGTTTATCGTCCTTATCCGAGAAGACTAGAAAGTCTAACCATTTGCAGATGTTATTACAAAGGTAGCACTTTCTCCTCAATTATTTAAATACCCTGAGTGTTGGTCCGGCCGGGGTTTGAACCCGCTACCTCCCGCACGCTAGTCCGGTGCTCTACCACTGAGCTAATCGGTCGGCGATTAATGTCCCCAAAGTTACGGAAGATAAATTTTGTAACCTCGTGGCTAATCAAACCAGAACTAAAAGAAAGGCAGAACTGAATTATACCTAAATGCATAAAAATAGCTGATACTTAAGACAGGCGTCAAGGGTCGTGTATGGTGACCGTCACAGGGCACCCACCTTCGAGATTCTTAGGATAAGAGAGGTTCCTGTTGTACAGATTCGTCCTTAATTCCGGCTGTAATTAAAAGAGTCGGGGCTTTGATTCAATAGTGCCTAACAATAGTAACAACTTTATCTATGGCTGTAAATGGTTTGAACCCAGGAGTCATATCATAACTAAGTGAAGCACGATCGTCCGGGTGAGTGTAGTACTGAGAAGGACTGTTTGTGGTGACATTGACTGAAGTTTCGACAACCTGAACGGAAGTCATCATCAGAGTCAAGTGATTGGAGTAACGTCAGGAGATGGTGTAAGTACTCTGGTCGTTGATGTGATTGGTCAACGAAGTCGTGATGTTATTGGTTGTCTGTGTTAAAATGATGCTAGTTTTTTTTTCCTTTTCCAGGAAAGCTTTATCCTGAGTTTCCTGGACACCGCATTTCATAACCAGGGATTGCGTTTTAATTCGCTGGAAGAAGTGTATTATGTTCAAGATGGAGAGGGAAGCGCACCGATTTATAAAGGAATTTACTACGCGTACAGGGATGCGTGAGTCTTTTTTAAAGAATTCTAAACTAAAAACTAGTGAGCAGCACACAGCAACAGATCCGTGTCAACTTTGTTTATTATCCGACCGCTTTCGTCTGATGATACAGACTTTAGGGATAAATAGATAGGATAAATGAACTACTAAAGGAACTACTTTTATACTAAAGTATTAACGTTTACGGTACAGGAAAAAAGTCTAAATCCTGCTTTAAAAAAGTGTGTTATCTTTAACCCAGTTTAGAGCTTACGATTTTAGTTAAAATATTGAGCCCCAAAATATAATAGTTACAAGCTGCACATGGGCAAAAATATCTCTGTGTTACGAAGCACCGTCCAACAAGGCTCTCACCAATACTCTTTGGTCACCAGGCGCAGTTTTCAACGGAAACTCACTAACGACTCACGTGTTACTTTAAGGTCAGAGGACGTTATCAATAATTACATCATGTGGCGAGTTGTCGACAAGTATGTCTTATCAATGCCTCACCAATTTGTGGAAGCAAAACTGAAATATGCGATGACCGTGGCCGGAGAGCAACAGTTTGAGCGATGGTCTCTCTGTTTAATGGAAATGATGACACCGTTGGACATGACCTTGGGAAGGTTGTTTGTCGATGTGCATTTCGACGAAACCACTAAGAACACAGTAACTATCTTTCTTGAATTTTTTCAAGTTACTTCCCTAGTTAAGAAAACCTTTTTAATGAAAGCCCTCCACCCCTCACCTCACCCCCCCCCCCAAAAAAAAACCCTTTATCAACATTTACCCATGTATAGAAAATTGTTGTTGTTTTTCAGACGTTATGTTACTTTTATATGCAATTTTGAATCGGTGACTTGAATAAATGTTCACTTGTTGTTTATTCCATAGTGTTCTTGAGCTAGCAAATAAATTACGTTTTGCAATGAAAGAAAAATAATGTGCAAACAAAAGACGCACTATTGGATAACCCCCCAAATTCTGTTTAATAAATTGGATAAGTTTGCCTTTTTCAATAATGAAAGGTATACCTTTTAGTTATTGACGTTATCGGATGAACACAAAGTAATGAAATTCTGGAAAGAGTAGGGGAAAATTCAAACCCGTTATTCTGTCCTTGCGGTGTTTGAGTTAAAGCAATAATCCTATGTCATATACAACATACTGAGACCAAAGTACGTACGTTTGCGGCGTAAGTAAAACTGAACAAATAACGACCCTACTCGTGACGATCACGTACACTGAATAAATATAGGAACGCTTTTCGATTTCGACACGTTGGGATTTATACAGCTATTTCAATTAACGTTGCCAGTAGACCTACAATATGCTACAAGCCCGTATGGTGATGTGGGTAATTTATCGATAAATTTGGAAAGTTGCCTGGCATTGTCCTATTCCTGTGAATATTGACGCTTCTAATGTTTTTCTTTTGTCCTTTGATAGGTAACAGACATGACGAGACGTCTTCGCAAAGCCTTCACCGATAATCTCAAATCAGCAGATTGGATGGATACGTACACGAAAGGAAAAGCCAAAGAGAAGGTACAGATATGATTTATTACACAGAGATCAAAGTGCATCAACTGAAACTGGAAAACAGCTCAGCAGAAAAGAGAAAAACAAATAGAAAATCCCGCACTGCAGTTAGGTAGCAACGTAATAATTAGGAGTGATGTTACATTTGAACCCGCTTACAAAACGAAGTTTAGAAATGTTGATGAAGTTTGCAATTTGAAATGGCTAATTTCTCCACCGCAGGCAAATGCTATAAAAGAAGATGTGGGCTACCCTTCTTACATCAAAGACGACAATGAACTTGATAAGCGTTATTCAATGGTGAGTGGATGACACTGATCGTTAGTTAAGATGATTCTCAAATCCTTCCTACAGTTGAATTGTGTTGTGTTTTTGTTTGTTTTTTTTTTAACTACTATGATGACCTATGATGTCAAGAAAATGAACATAACTTGTTAGCCAATGATTAGACACATGTTTGATGCCATTGTTACAGCATCAACTGATAAAGCAGGGGCACCCAACGAGCCCAATCAAGCAAAAGCTGTAAAAAAGTCATTTTTAAGTACCTTATGGTGTTTGAAGTCTGTTTAAAGTAGTGTTTTCATAAGCTAGAAGAAGTTCATCTGTTCGGATTCCCCAGCTGAAATTTTAATTGCTCGAAAATGTTAGGGAACAATATGTTCCCTTGAGAAAATGCTAGCTGAAATCAACTTTCCACGCACTTTCTAGGAAACTATTTTCTTTCCGAAAATGCTAGCTGACGTTTTTGACTGCCAAAAACAACAATTATGACCTTTCCGAAAGCCTCATGGGCTATGATTTCCCAATTGCGAATCTTTTAGGCCACGTTTTAGTTACGAAAATCCGAGTGCACTCTTTAATCGCCACCGAAAGCCCAAGGCGAATTACTCTCCATCGAACAGATATCTACCGAAACTTGTCGTTGGGTGCGCCTGGTAAAGACGAGTAGCATTGCCGGATTGATGAAGTGGCCGGGGATTAACTGGGTTGCATCATATATTATTTTGTTGCCTAATATATTATTTTTTGCAAAACCAACCTGCGTTTTGAAATTGTATTAAAAAATGCTGACGGATTCCAGCGACTAAATTTCACCATCTGCAAAGAATGGTGTCCTCAGATTAGTCTGAGGGGTTTTCGTTTATAGTTGATTTGTCGCTTCATTTGAGAGAAGAAGAAAGCCAAATAGAAGTTACAAGGATACTTCACAAATTAATGTGATCAAGTAAGCTGAAGCCACTCTAAGGGCACTAAGGCCACAAGGTAGCAGGCATTACCCCGTATATCTACCAAAGCAAAGATTGAGCCCAAGCATTAGCAGCCACGGACAGCTGTTTCGGCCTTGTTAGGCCTCATCAGCATGGCATAGCTAATGCTCAGGCTCAAGTACCAACATATCAATAAAACAAACAACGAAAACGTAAAGCTTGCGGGATGTGGCTAGAGTGACAAGGATACTTCCCAAATTAATGTGATCAAGTAAGCTGAAGCCACTCTAAGGGCACAAAGGCCTTGGCGGCCTTAGAGTGGCTTCAGCTTACTTGATCACATTAATTTGTGAAGTATCCTTGTTGCCTCGTGTTTTTGTTAAAGAAAACTGTTTTGAAGTCAAATTGCGTTTTTAATTGATAAATGTGCTATTTAACCAGATGTGTATTTGTGCTAGTGTAAGGTGTTGGACTTGACGCAAGCTCGTGCTAAAAACGAGGCTATTAATTGTTTATATCAGAGCTGCCTTCATTTGTACAGAGAACTTCCCAAATTCTTCTCTCCCTTTAAGTACTACGAAACATCTATATCTTAATATGTGCGTTTCTACTATTTATTCCGTGCAGCTCTGTTATTAAGTGTCTGCGCTACAATACTTTTAAGAAAGAGTATAAATACTACCTTCAGGATAATCAAACTTGATTTTGTCGCTGCTGCTGTTAATTAATTTGATTTTGCTGACTGATTGTATTTTGCTGTTTTCTTCTTCTTTCTTGGTAACATAAATAGAGTGTATGTTGTCTAACTTAGCTAAATGTTTAATTTCTTGTGCTTAAACAGTTTATTGCTCATTAAAGAGGGAGTATTATTTGTATTGTATTTATTTATTCCTCCAATTCCTAAATAATGCATAATTAAATAAATAGGGATTGAAAAGAAAGCAAAAAATGATACAAATTAAGCACTTAAATTAATTTTCATGATATATTGGAAGGAGAGGAGAGGGGCACATCTAGATAAACTAATGTTGTGCCCCTTAAAGTTACATATAACAAAAGTCTTGAGATTTTTATTAAAAAGTGATGGGAAAAAAAGTTCGGTAAATTATGGAAAGGATGATGTTTCATTAGTATTGAGCAAGGTACCAGTGCAAAAGTGCTTTTCTAAATATTTTTTTAGATGGTTTCTCCTTGATGAATTGCGGGATATTATTCCAAAAGAAACATCCAATAATGCTGGGGCAAAATCTCTTAAGATTAGTTCGAAATGAGGGTAGGAAGATTTGATTGGATGATGCACTGCCTGTATTATAATTGCTATTATAAAGAGGGAGTAGTTAAGAGAAAGGCTGGGGTTTTTGAAGTGGAAGTTGCTGGGCCTTATAAGTACTATCGCCTTTGTTTCTATCAACTAAAACACTGTTTTTTCTTTTTCAAAATATCTAGCTGACTGCAGTCGACGATTATTTTGAAAACACAATGGCAATGAACAAGATGTTGATCCAAAGGCAGCTTGGATCACTTCGCAAGCCAGTCAACAATGATTTGTAAGTGAAATCAGCGTCGCACAGTCTCTGTAAATTACCGGTTATTGTCGCAGCCTTTTAAATTCAGTCTTTAATTCGTGTTTTCCATGTTCATATCGTGCGTGCTGTTAATCTATCAAGGTATAAAATTTTAAAATCCGATCGTAACTCACCGGATGTTTTTATTAATTCGCATCCCAAAACTGTTCGCCACATTCATAAAAAAAAAAAATTCTTCACTAATGGATTTCAACTGCCATTCTTGTGTATTTATTAAGTGAGAAAAGGTTAGGAACAGAAACTTTGAGCGCAGAATAATGGTATCGTTAATTGGTTATAAGTAATATACACACCGCTATGTAGCCTCCAACTAACCTCTTATTGCATGTATTTTTTAGATGGCTAATGGGACCTACAACAATCAATGCTTACTACAGTCCCCAGCAAAACAGAATAGGTAGGCTGACGCTTCTCATTACCTGCGGAATGATCCCGAGTATCAATTTTCGGCGACACACTCAAGCAGTCAAGATGACTAGTGATACGTATGTGTAAGCCTGAAACCCTGGGAGACTGCACTAGTGAGGGATTATGGGATCGCTTGGGAAGACAGGAAACTGTTTTTTAATGGTAGTAGTGGTGAGCTATGAAGAACGAGTAGCTTGGTTGAGGCAGACTCACCAAGAGTAGACTGTCATCTTTCATCTACTGAAAAGATTCCACATTGCCTTACTGGCTCTTACGAGTCTTCTAATTTTTCCTTGAAATGAAAATTGATAAGATTGATTCATTGATTGATCCATTGATTGATTGTTGGATGATTGATACTGATAAGGAACACACAGAGTCCTCCTCAGTTGAGTGTTGAAATTAATTCTCGTTTGCTTTAGCTTTGTTTTACTTCGCTTTGTGATTCGCCGCCATAATACGCGCCACGTTTCCAACCAAAGAGAAGCAAAACAAAAGCCTACACGGCTTGCAAGAGCGCGTTTTCCCGCGCTTTGCACCGGTTACATCTAATTTCTTCGAATTCTGATTTGTCCCCTGCGCTTTTCGCGTCTGTTGTGATTGGTCAGAGTAATTGCTTTGGTTTTGGT
>JAEMWC010000104.1:1010000-1022500 GCA_016490735.1 Pachyseris speciosa | reverse complement strand
ATTACCGAGGACTAAAAAAGTAGTTCAAAAACCAATTCCAGCCCCAAGGACTCAGATAGAGCAAAAAGACAAGGCTCTGAAAGGTTATACAAAGTCTTATGAAATCAATATCAAAAATAACAAAGACCCACTTATGCAACTACAAAACACAAGAAAGGCTGTTGCATACCATATCATAAATGTACTAAAATCCATGAAAGGACTGAAATTTGTTGAAACACTAAAGGTTACATTTAGAAAAGTGGAGTATGGGGAAATAATACAGAAAACCGCCTATTTGAACAGTCCGCCTCAAACAATAATAAATGATCTTGATATTACTAAATCACTAGAATTATCAAAACAAAATATATTAAATAGGATTGCAGTTTGGATTTCCGAAGGGTCTGGTTGGACTATTAAATCTATTGACGGACATTATCTTAATGTTGTAACATATCAGCCAATGAAAGGCTCATCATATATTAAACTACCTCAAGAACTTAGAAATAGAATGAAGGGATTGATTAACATAAAGAACGATGACAATGAATGCTTTAGATGGTGCCATATCAGACAATTAAATCCACAAGCCAAAGCCCCTCAGAGAATTAAAAAATTTGATAAGCAATATATTAATATGTTAGATTATTCTGGAATTGAATTTCCAGTTACAGTCAAACAATACAATAAAATTGAAAAGCAAAATATGATTAATATTAATGTATTTGGTTATGAAAACAAACAACCATATCCCAATTTATGTTTCAAAAGAAAAGTATGAAGACTGTTTGAATCTTCTATTGATTACAGAAAATGAAAACAAACACTACGTTTTAATCAAAGATTTTAACAGATTGATGCGCAATATAACGAAGCACAATGAAAGAAAACACTTTTGTATGCATTGTTTGCAGTGTTTTAACTCTGAAAGGGTTTTAACAGATCATAAAGAAAACAATGCAAACAATGCATACAAAAGATGATGAAGAAGAATTCCAAAAAGCTAACAGATGTCACATTTGTGAAAGAGAATATGAGAAAACTGATGTTAGAGTCAGAGATCATTGTCACATTACTGGAAAATACAGAGGATCAGCTCACCAAGATTGTAATCTCAATTTTAAAATAACTGAAAAAATTCCTGTTATATTCCATAATCTCAGAGGTTATGACAGCCATTTCATAATGCAAGAAATTGGTGAGATAGTCAAAAATCACACTTACACAAATAAGAGAGGTGAAAAGTGTCAAATGAACATCAACGCCATCCCCAATAATATGGAAAAATATATGGCTTTCATGCTTGGAAATCATCTAACTTTCATTGACAGTTTCCAATTCATGAGCTCAAGTTTGGAAAAACTAGTGAGTAATCTTCCAAAAGAATCGTTAAAATATACCTCTCAAACATTTAAGGGTAAGAAGCTCGATTTGACGTTTCAAAAGGGAGTTTACCCATATGATTACATGGACAGTTTTGAGAAATTTAATAAAACACAGCTACCATCAAAAGAAGAGTTTTACAGCATATTAAATAATGAGCATATTTCAGATGAAGATTACCAACATGCTCAAAACATTTGGAATACATTCAAATTAAAAAATATGGGAGAATATCATGATCTATACCTAAAATCAGACATATTACTCCTTGCTGACGTATTTGAGAACTTCAGAAAAACCTGTCTAGAATACTACAAACTGGATCCCGGACACTATTTCACAAGTCCTGGTCTTAGTTGGGATTCTATGCTGAAGATGACAAATATCAAGTTGGAGTTAATGACAGATATTGATGTTTCAGTTTATTGAAAAAGGAATGCGTGGAGGAATCAGTTATATTACTAACCGATATGGGAAGGCGAATAACAAGAACATGAAAAATTATGATAAAACCAAACCCTCAAAATTTATTATTTACCTCGACGCAAATAATCTGTATGGCTGGGCAATGAGTCAGTTTTTACCAACTGGTGGTTTCAGATGGGTGACAGAAAACCAGATTAACAATATAAACCTAGCCAAGTACAAAGAAGACTGCAACAAGGGATTGATTCTTGAAGTTGATCTCGAATATCCAGAAAAATTACACGATCTTCACAATGATTATCCACTTGGACCTGAAAAGATTAAAGTAACTGATAGCATGCTTTCGGACTATTGTAAAAAGATAGCTGATAAATACAATATATCAACTGGCTTAGTTCATAAACTAATTCCAACATTTAAGCAATAAAGAGAAGTATGTACTTCATTACAGAAATTTACAATTATATGTGGATCTCGGTTTGAAAGTTACAAAAGTTCATAGAGTACTTGAATTCAATCAGTCTCCTTGGTTGAAACAATACATCGATTTCAATACAGTAAAAAGAACCAATGCTAAAAACGCATTTGAAAAAGACTTTTTCAAGCTAATGAATAACAGCGTTTTTGGCAAAACAATGGAAAACCTTAGGAAGCGTGTGGATGTAAAACTTGTAACAGATGAAAAAAGTTACTAAAAATGACATCTAAACCAACATTCGTCAGCAGTAAAATTTTCAATGAAAATCTAGTTGCAGTTCACAAAATCAAAGAAACACTTTTTCTCAACAGAGTGGCTTATGTGGGAATGTGTATCTTAGATCTCAGCAAAACTTTAATGTATGATTTTCATTACAATTACATTAAAAAGAAATACGGAGACAAAGCAAAATTGCTTTTCACTGACACAGATTCATTAACCTATGAAATTGAAACTCCAGATGTGTACAAAGATTTTTGGAAAGACAAAAACATATTTGATAACAGCGATTATCCTGAAGACAGTCAATTTTTCGATAAATCAAACAAAAAAGTGATTGGTAAATTCAAGGATGAAGCTGCTGGAATTCCAATAACTGAATTCATCGGTTTGAGATCAAAGATGTACAGTTATATAAAAGATAATCAAAAAGGTGGTTGGAAAACAGCCAAGGGGATCAAGAAGATTGTTATTAAGAAAGATATCAAACATGAGGATTACAAGAAGTCAGTTATATCACACTATGAAAACCATAAGAAGTCAAAATCATCAGTTGGGGAGTTATGAAATCAATAAAGTTTCTCTCAGCTGTTTCATGACGAGACGCAGCGGAGTCTATCTGGAAGTATTACAAAGGAATGCGGGGTTGTGGACCCCGCATTCCTTACATATTTGAATTTCAATCTGTCAGTGAGTCAGCCCGTGTAAAGTAGAAGGCGTGAAAATTCGCAAGTGCGGCTGTCAAAACTAATTTTTGTCACCGGAAACACTGTGATTGAGCCGTGAGAAAATTAGGATCACTTTCTATCCGGCGGGGAGACTGAGAAAGTGACGAGACAACAAACAATAATGCAGAAGTCCAAATCACGCATTCGTTTTTTTTTTTTTTTTTATTAAGAAAACCCGGCCGAATTAGGAAAGACCGGTAAACTCGCCTGCGCCTCTACAACTCGTTCGCTTCCTGGTAGGCGAGTTCACTCAAGTAATGTATGTTCAGTTATAACTTTAATTTTTCATTTTGTGAGCGTTTACAATTATAGCACGTTTTCCTTTGTCTATGAAAAATTTACTCAACGCCGGCTATGTTGATTTGATTAAATTTCCGTGGATTTTCCTACGACCGTAACAGGGAGCAGTGGCTTTCAGTATTTGACGTGAGATGGAAGAGAAGATGAATACAATAAATAACTGTGAGAATCTGTGACTTTGGAGAGCCCACTGGTACATAAGTTGTTGCCACGGATAGAAACTTTGATATCAAGAAGAGCCAGCGAAGTTTCTGTAATTTCCCAGGTATATTTCAGAGCCAGATGAGAGGAATTGACGGAGGTTATAAATTCATTGAGTTCCTCAAAACACTGCACCGATGCCTTCGTCAATGTAGTGACCGTATAGTTCAGGTTTAGGGTCTTTGTATTGATTGAAGAATTGGTGCTCAACGTATAACCTACAAAAAAACAAAAAACAAAAAACAGAAAACAGAAAAAAAAAGAAAAGAAAAATAATGGCGTAGCTGGGTACCATTTTTGTGCTTATCGCCACACAATGAATTTGCTTTTAATAGTTATCAGCGAATGAAAAAGAAAAAAAATCGGGGGGGGGGGAGGTACTCCCTTATATGCGCTATATCAGGTATATGGGGCACCAAAGGGTATGGATTTTTAGCCGTGTTGGTCTGAAATAGGTTATCGATTTTTAACATTTTGGTCTGAAATAAGGTATGTTTTGTACACTCGTCTTGGATTGGGTATACTTTTTTAGAAGAAGTTACTTCTTCGTCAGTAGGCGATAAGACCATCTGCAAAAGCCCTTCTTTTTTGTCCTTAATTATCTTTTATCGCGCACATGAAATAAGTCTGAAACAGGGTATCAAATTTTTGATCAGGTCTGAAATAGGGTAGGGAGAACCGCTGTTTTTGTTCTGAAATAAGGTAAGTGTTTCGGGAAGGGGGCCGCACGCCCTACCCAATTTTTCTGGGAGTACACCCCCACCTCCACTCCCACCCCACCTCCCTCCCCGGGATCAAGTTAACACCGAAAGGGGGAAAAATCTAGAGCAAAAATTCATCTTTCAAATCGTATCAATGAACGCTTTTCATTCTATTTATTTCCGTTTTTCACGTAGCTCCAGATTCTGTGCAAAAACCATACATAACCCGCAATTCCTCGATGCGATCTGTCGAAGGGCAAACACTAGAAACGTCAGCTTTTTGAATCTCTTTACGGTGGTCAATTCCGTTGACAAACCATATTCTCGTGTTTCACTCCCCAACAGATGCAGCACCTAACATTTTCTTTTAAAACCAACCCTTTTCATTCTCACCTGTTGATCACATTTTTTTTTTCATTATAAACATTTACTATAGCTCAAACAACATTATTTTGTGTTTCGATTCATTATTACACCAAACGAAGTGGGTAACCCGTGGCACAAACTCAAAATAGTACAATGCCTAATCTAAGCCTGTTCCACTTCACAAATTTTGGGGAACTTTTAGTACGGATGTACATGTAAGTTGACTACTATCTATCATTGGCAGTCACAAAAATTCCGTTCCAATTAGTTTGACTTATAAATCACAAGACAAGTGGCCTATTTGTGACATCTCATGCCACTAGTAACCTTGGTGATACTTAAATAGTTAAAATGAAAATAAAAACAAGAATTGTTAAAGGCAACAGTAGCACACTCTGACGATATATATGGATACAACTGGTAACCTTGGAGATACTTAAATAGTTAAAATGAAAACAACAATTGTTAAAGGCAACAGTAGCACACTCCGACGAAACATCCGGATGCCACTGGTAACCTTGGTGATAGTTGATCAGATATAATTAAAATGAAAACAAGAATTGTTAAAGGCAACAGTAGCACACTCCGACGAAACATCTGGATGCCACTGGTAACCTTGGTGATAGTTGATCAGTTTTAATGAAAATGAAAACAAGAATTGTTAAAGACAACAGTAGCACACTCCGACGAAACATCTGGATGCCACTGGTAACCTTGGTGATAGTTGAACAGTTATAATGAAAATAAAAAAAACAAGAATTGTTAAAGGCAACAGTAGCACACTCCGACGAAACATCTGGATGCCACTGGTAACCTTGGTGATAGTTGATCAGATATAATTAAAATGAAAACAAGAATTGTTATAGGCAACAGTAGCACACTCCGACGAAACATCTGGATGCCACTGGTAACCTTGGTGATACTTGAGCAGTTAAAATGAAAATGAAAACAAGAATTGTTATAGGCAACAGTAGCACACTCCGACGAAACATCTGGATGCCACTGGTAACCTTGGTGATAGTTGAACAGTTATAATGAAAATGAAAACAAGAATTGTTAAAGGCAACAGTAGCACACTCCGACGAAACATCTGGATGCCACTGGTAACCTTGGTGATAGTTGATCAGTTTTAATGAAAATGAAAACAAGAATTGTTAAAGACAACAGTAGCACACTCCGACGAAACATCTGGATGCCACTGGTAACCTTGGTGATAGTTGATCAGATATAATTAAAATGAAAACAAGAATTGTTAAAGGCAACAGTAGCACACTCCGACGAAACATCTGGATGCCACTGGTAACCTTGGTGATAGTTGATCAGATATAATTAAAATGAAAACAAGAATTGTTAAAGGCAACAGTAGCACACTCCGACGAAACATCTGGATGCCACTGGTAACCTTGGTGATACTTGAGCAGTTCAAATGAAAATGAAAACAAGAATTGGTAAAGGCAACAGTAGCACACTCCGACGAAACATCTGTACGCCACTGGTAACCTTGGTGATAGTTGAACAGTTATAATGAAAATGAAAACAAGAATTGTTAAAGGCAACAGTAGCACACTCCGACGAAACATCTGGATGCCACTGGTAACCTTGGTGATAGTTGATCAGTTTTAATGAAAATGAAAACAAGAATTGTTAAAGACAACAGTAGCACACTCCGACGAAACATCTGGATGCCACTGGTAACCTTGGTGATAGTTGATCAGATATAATTAAAATGAAAACAAGAATTGTTAAAGGCAACAGTAGCACACTCCGACGAAACATCTGGATGCCACTGGTAACCTTGGTGATACTTGAGCAGTTAAAATGAAAATGAAAACAAGAATTGTTATAGGCAACAGTAGCACACTCCGACGAAACATCTGGATGCCACTGGTAACCTTGGTGATACTTGAGCAGTTAAAATGAAAATGAAAACAAGAATTGTTATAGGCAACAGTAGCACACTCCGACGAAACATCTGGATGCCACTGGTAACCTTGGTGATAGTTGATCAGATATAATTAAAATGAAAACAAGAATTGTTAAAGGCAACAGTAGCACACTCCGACGAAACATCTGGATGCCACTGGTAACCTTGGTGATACTTGAGCAGTTAAAATGAAAATGAAAACAAGAATTGTTATAGGCAACAGTAGCACACTCCGACGAAACATCTGGATGCCACTGGTAACCTTGGTGATAGTTGATCAGATATAATTAAAATGAAAACAAGAATTGTTAAAGGCAACAGTAGCACACTCCGACGAAACATCTGGATGCCACTGGTAACCTTGGTGATACTTGAGCAGTTCAAATGAAAATGAAAACAAGAATTGGTAAAGGCAACAGTAGCACACTCCGACGAAACATCTGGATGCCACTGGTAACCTTGGTGATACTTCAGCAGTTAAAATGAAAATGAAAACAAGAATTGTTATAGGCAACAGTAGCACACTCCGACGAAACATCTGGATGCCACTGGTAACCTTGGTGATACTTCAGCAGTTAAAATGAAAATGAAAACAAGAATTGTTATAGGCAACAGTAGCACACTCCGACGAAACATCTGGATGCCACTGGTAACCTTGGTTATACTTGAGCAGTTAAAATGAAAATGAAAACAAGAATTGTTAAAGGCAACAGTAGCACACTCCGACGATATAACTGAATGCCACTAGTAACCTTGGTGATACTTGGTGATACAATTAAAATGAAAAGAACAATTGTTGAAGGCAACAGCAGCACACTCTGACAATACATCTGGATGTTACTGGTAACGTTGGTGATTCCTGAGCAATTTATTATTATTAGATTGGAAATTAACAGATTGGAAAAGATGCAAATTGTTTACATCTTTTCCAATCTGTTGATCTAGTCTCAAATAGCATAAAATCAAAAAATATACAAAATAAATTTCTCAGGAAAAAATTGCCATCTTCTCAATGGGGAGTGCATGCCCCACAGTATCTTCTACATTTCCCAAGATATTCATTTTTGTGAGACCTGAAAAAAAATGGACATTTGTCATAAATGAGCTACTGAATGCATTGACACCAACCAGCAACAATACATGTAAGCCATTGATTTCCAGTTACGAAACATCCCCAGAGGACTTTTTTAATGTTTAGTTTTAACCATTTTACACACCTGAAATTGAGCTAACATAGATATTGTGTTTTCCAATTTCTGTTTGTTGTCCAGTCTTCTTTTGCACCGTCAGTTGGTCCCATTGAAGGACTCTGGACCATAACTTTTCAGTGCCCAGTTAGCCTCCTGCAGGGAATTAATCTTGTAGGCAACAAAGCCAAAGAATCAAGAAGCTGCTCAGTATTTTGTCTTTCCATGTGTGACATTGCAAAGAGTTGAATACTGCTCAGCTCCTCCTCCAACAAAAATTCAAGATCATCATGTATCCCGGTTGATCTGTAGGAAAGGAGAGGGATTTGAGAACTGTGATACTTATAAAGAGATATAATTAATGCCTAAGGTGGGGAAATTTGATCCAGTTTTACCAAATTTCAGGCCCTAGTGTGGGATTTTGACCAAAAATTATTTTGAAAAGTCAAATGTCCTAATATGTCCGAGTTACCCCCTCTTGTTCTTATAAACATTGATAAGTAGCAAACTACAATTTTATCCTGTTCTAGGAATCCCTCTTATCCCCCTCAATAAGGCCTAAGACATGAAAATAACTTGTTTCAGGAAATGTGAGCATCATTTATGAGTGACATTGTGCGGATTTCGTAAAGGGAACGGGAATGGAACGGGATTTACCTTTCGTTGACGGGGTCTGTTGTAGTATTTTGGTCCTCAGATAGTGAGTATTTACTCCTCTGTCGCGAAATCTGTTCCTTGGGATTTATTTTTCGTGCTACAAGAACTATTTCGCGCCACTCGCAATGGAAAGCCGCTGATCAGTGTTTCCGAGTGCAAGGTTCGCAGAAAAAAAATTGAGAGTTTCTCTAAGCTTACCTTTTTGGGGCAGCTAGTTGGCAGGGTTAGTAATAAGCAGCCAATGTCTTCATCCATTTCTTGTGAAACAACCGATGATGACCCTGACATTTGCAAACGGCGATTCGTTTGAGTCTTCATCAAAGGATTCGAACTACTCGCGGCCATGCGAGTGCTTGTTTATACGTCGGCTTGAGCTTCGCAAAGTACGCTAATGACAAGGCTGTTTAAAAAGCATCTTAGCTGCTCAAAGATCTCCTCTTGATATAATTGCCAATCTCGTGCACGGAGAAAGGAATGCCGCAATTAATCCAAACGATGAGGCAACGATTTCATCCTCTGAAGAAGCTTTTCCGTGATACGGTTCTCCATCTATCGTCTGTAAAGCTCTTCGCCTTGAATACTCGGACAATATCCTCCGGAAAGCGTGCTGGTAGGGAATATTCCTCGAGAAATATTCCTCGGAGCCATCGACACACTTCTACGTGGCTCGGTTTTCTCAAATGACTGCGGAAACGAGACAACGTGACTGAACGCGACTAAATTTGATACTGACATATTAATCCTATTCGATCCGTGATCACCTCTCTTTGTTGACAGAAGTCTAATTAAGGAGTAAACTGCAATTTTAATTAGTTCGGAAATCAAGTACTTCCAGTTTAGGCCCACTTGCGTCTCCTCATGGACGATAAAAGATATATTCTGAAAAATGGCATAGAAAGTTTGGCTTATGGACATTATAATAGCCAGAAACAATAAATATTTTTGGCTACCAAATAGCAAAATAGTATATATACATATATAATACTAACCTCTTTATTATATATTGGTTAGATAAAGTTAATGGTATCAGAAGTTATGGTTTAGAAGTGAGAAAAAGTTGAAGAATCACTTTCATATTAGATTATATTATTCTTCTTCAGAATCTCTATATTCATAAGAATCATAAGCTGGGTCATATTAAGATTCACTTTCTGATTCAGATTCATATTCACTATCATATTCAGGATCAGGTTTGGGGGTCATATACTATAGGTTAGATAAAGTTAGTTTTTTCCTCTACGTGATAAATATGATTTGCTTTCCTCCATGTGCCTGGTTATTTCATAAATCAAATCTTCAAAACAATTGCTCATAATATATTTGCACTTATTTTTTTCATACAACTGCTTCATATTTGTTTGTTTATCCGCCACTTGGTACACACCTGTTGGACTTTTAAATTCAAGACACAAAGCATTGTATTTTCTAGTTGGATTCATTAACATCAAATCACATTGTCCAGCCATGTATCCTTTGTTATAACTTTTGATTCTCATAAGGGAGCTTTTTTGATTTTCACCAAGACCAGCAATCATTAAAGCATCTTCATATTTTTTTCTGATGAATGATACAATCTTAGTGTACAAATCATTTTCACTTTCAATCAATAGCATATTATTGTTCCTGTCGTTGAACTGCTTGTAATATCCTTGTTTTGTGATTGATGGTAATACTTTTGATGTAACCCAATGTTTAAATTTTTCAGCTTCTTGTTGTTTGGATGATAATAAAAGTGAATAAAATCCTGATTCGTTTACAAAAAAACACTTATTAGTTTGTTCAACCTGAGGGAACGTTTTGTTCCCCCTGCTATTGACCTGAGGGAACGTTTTGTTCCCCCAGCTATTTGTGATTATTTTGTGGTCTCTCAAGATTTTATCATCAGATACAACATGATCTCTAACTGCCTTTCGCGGATTTTTATATTTTAGAATAGTAGCAATGTCTCTACCTCTGAACCATATATCATTTTTATCATCAAGATAACAATCTATTGACAAATCTAATTCTTTATTATTATAGGAATATTTTTGCATACTCATAATATATATTAGATAATTATCTTTTTAAATCTTTTTACATATCTTTTAAATCCTTGAATGGTATCCAACTATTGAAATCGTCACTATATCTCTTCCATTTAACCAAAGCTTGTTTCTTCTTGTAATCCCCCGAATGACTTTATCAATACGGAGAAAACATTTTGTTTGGCTTTTAATAATTCAGGTTCATAAAAACTCCCTTCAATATCTTCACCTCTGAGATCTTTTATTTTGTATGTGATTGGATTAGTGTATTGGATCTTATCTATTACGAATAATTCTTCAGTCCAGTTTGGAGTATAACCTTTATCAAAAGTCTTTCTTTTGTATTTACTAATTCGAACCTTATCACCTACTTTAAATTTTGGTTTATGTTGTAATGTTTCCATTTCACCGTATAAATTAAAATACACTATTCCTTCATTCGTTTCCTTCGAAGCCTCTGTGGGTGTCATCTTTATGATTGAATGTTTTGTATTGTTGTACTGTTTTAATATTTTAGGTAATATGTCTATGTACTGTGTGTTGCCTTGAACAGTGAACTGCTTCCACATTTTGGATTTGATTGTTCGATTCCATCTTTCAACCACAGAGGACTTTTCTTCATTTTCAGTGGAGTAAATATGTATCCCATTTTTCTCTAGCAAGTCCTTCAAGTGTTTGTTGTAAAACTCTTTACCTTTATCGACCCAGAGATATTGTGGTTTTCTATCTCTGAATATTGTTTGAAATGCTTCAGTTACAGTTTCACCCTTTTTATCCTTCAGAGGAACAATCCAACCATATTTACTGAAAACATCGATAACCATTAGAAGATATTTGTAACCTTTATTCCATTTGCTGAATTTTTGCATTTCAACAAGATCAGCAGCCATATTTCATCAATTTTATTTACAATCACACGCCGTCGAGTAAAGTTGCGTTTTATGGTTTTATGCAATTCATCTGCTAATTTTTCTTGCCAGTTTTCTTCACTCGACGGCTTTTTCCGTTTTTTGAAACACCGAGACCAAGTTTCTGTTTTGTGTTGATTAAGAATCTAGCTGTTTGACCCCATTTTGGCATCTCACCATATGGTATTTGGTCAAGAGATTTTACCATTGTTCTATCACAATCACCTTTCTTTTTTCCCATATCAAAACAAATATCATGGTACGCTGCTATTTCATCGACTTTATTGTAAGGTTTAACATTCCATTTTGTAACCTTGCCTGTGTTTTTATCATACTCCAATTGTTGATCTAAGGGATTATAAGGCCCCATGTATTTATATTGTCCGGGTGTCCATCCACTTTTTGGTTTTGGTAGTTTACCGATCATCTTGTGAATGTCAACAGCACCACCATAATCCAATCCCTTGATATCGGTCTTATGCAATTGTTTTCCATCTTTTCGTTTTGGTCTAATTTTTGTTGATAATTGTACCAAACCCTCTTTACCAACTTTACTTATAATCGGTTTAGCTTTATCTAGAGCAAATTCAATTGCTTGTTGCTGAAGTTTTGGATTTCTAAGGGCTTCAGATGCATAATATCTTCCAGCCTGCAATGCTTTTTTACCAATCATTGGAGCTGCATGACCAAGTAAATCCAATGATGTTGTCAATAATGTTGAATCAATGCCCGCCCCTTCAGACGGGCCAATCAGTTTCCCTGATTCTTGACGAATTTTGTTTTTGTGATACCACATTCTGCACAAGTGCATTTTAACATAGTTCGACCATTTTTAGTCATTTCGTATCTTTCACTACCTGGAACACATTCAGTGACTTCCTTCTGTTTGATACAATACGATTTTACCATATATTATTATATTAGATTAATATTTTAAATACACATCACTAATTTTCCCTTAATTTTAAATACACATCACCATTTTCCTTGAATCTGATGTGACATAATGGAAA